>JAIPRL010000082.1:133529-182758 GCA_025469235.1 Pemphigus obesinymphae
TATGTTTGTATGTATTTATGTATGTATGTATGTATGTATGTATGTATGTATGTATGTATGTATGTATGTATGTATGTATGTATGTATGTATGTATGTATGTATGTATGTATGTGGTGTGTGTGTGTGTGTGTGTGTGTGTGTGTGTGTATATATGTGGTATATAGGTAAAAATGCAGTCGTTAATCTTTCGGTTTTGAGGAATTTCGTGTAAAAATTATTTTCGTTAAATATCGAATCGAACTCCATTAGAGGGCTGTGTATAGTGTTTCGTGTGCGTGCACATTAATCCTCGACGTTAATCGACGGTGCAATAACTGAGACCCTATTAATCCTCATCGATCAAAGCTTTACGTATCTAACAATAAACTTTCTTTAAACTTTTTGTACCGGGTAAACATTACGACATGTGTTACATATATTTCCTTCTATATTTTATATACTTACCCACTTTGTGCAAACGGTGTAAAGCTCAAACGCTAAGTCCAAATTACAATTAAATAATCGTTTAATTTTCCCTTTTTCTTTTCTGGTTTGTGTACATATATATGGACAGTTTTGGAGAGAAAGGGTACAAGTCATTTTTTGACATTTTTGGTTTTTACATGCATTTTATGGGAAATTTTACGCCACATCGTTTGGTGATACTATGAAATCTCTATCTCTTATTGTTATCAATTTATTTAGTTGTGCGATTTAGTATAAGTCAATATATTTATATAATAAATTGTTTATTCTATGTCTTTGTGACGAGTTGTGTGTCATTTTTTTCGTATTCAGAAAAATTGTCATTTTTTACATATACCCCTTCTCACTAAAACCGTCCATATATATACTTATATTTGTATATAATATACATATTATATAATCAAAATACTTCGCCATTTCATCCTGATAGATGACGAGTATAAATATTATTTTCATATATTTTATCCAATCGTACTGCAGCATGTCGTGGGCGAACAAGATAATATTAAATATAATTTTTTGACCAAAACTCGTTTTTCTTGTGCTACATATTTGTAATGTTAATATTTCGCTTAACATGTTTAACCACATACCACGTATAATATATTTTATTTCGTGTACGAACTGTTAACGTATATTAATCGCACGCCATCAAAGTTAATGTGATTTATATATATATATATATATATATATATATATATATATATATCTAATATAATTATTACTATTATTATTTGTACGTTTGCGCCAAACGTCAACGCAAAGGTCAAAATGTTTTGGATAATACTCGACGTGTCAATCGCATCATACAATCTCGACATATTAATATATGGAAAAGTTGCGTTTATTATGTGTACACGTTTTTTTCACTTTCGGAATGACGACTTTTACTTTGATGTTATAAATTCTAGTTATATTTGAATGTCAAAATCTCGATTATATGTAGGAAGAAAAGTCAAAATAAAAATTTGATTCAGTGTCACTATGTATAAAAAAAAATCTGTCATCGCGGTAGCGTTCCATTCGGGGAAATAAAATGTTAATCAAATATATTTTTTGACACAAAAAATACATAGTAAATACATAGATTGAGCAGAAAAAAAAATATAATGGAAATTTGACGTGATAAAAAAAATGAACAGTAATTGCATTATTACTCTGTACAAAATATTAAATCTTCAATAAATATGACATCCGCATTTGTCTGCAGATATATTTTTTTATCATCTATACATAATAATATATTTTAAAACTAATTTATTGAAAGAAATAAGAATCAAACGTTTTTTTTAGCGTTATTTTAATATATTACATGATGTTTATTTTACTTTCCTATAAAATGTAAAATACGCGCATTATTTGCCTCAGTAAAACATTAAAAACAAGTGTTATTATGCATAATTTATCACCGAGTAGTATTATTCGACTACATAGAAAATTTGCGAATACTATAAACTTTCATATATACACTATATGGCTATATAGAATGTATACAATTATAATTTTAGGCTTGCGAAATGTTCTAAAAAATACATCAGGTCAAAATCAAATATATCTCAATGCCTTTCAGAAGCAACACCTTGTAAGTGAAACTCCTTTTGAGTGTTACACCTTGTAAATATAACTGCTTTCGAGTGCGACACCTTATTAGTGAAACTGTTTATGAGCGCAAATCGTGACCCTCGATTAATGATCCGCAAAAGTCGGTGACCGACTTTTTAGGAAGTTTTTAGGAAATAATATTGTTAGTTAATTTTTAAATATTCCGCTTGCGTCGAAAAATGGCATTCTCTTGTTAGAAGATAGTGTTCCACCATTGTAACCTAATCAGTATTTTGGACGAATTGATAAAAAAATTAGGTAATCCGAAAATTTCCCGAATTTTTAATCTATGACTTTTAACACGACTACATAAATTAAATTTTTTTGTGAAAAATCCTACGGAAGTTCGACGATTTGAAATACATTTAGATACCTATACTGTATGAATTATCAAAACGATATTATAGGTAGGTACCTACTTTGTGAATCAGTTGGTCGTACTTATCGTTCTCTGGTTTTTATACAACTATTGTCGGCAAGTGGAAATGTTTCAATGTCCGATAAAACATCATATACAATAATTTCGTACAAATTCAATAGATAATTGAAGCTATAAATCTATAGGTTAAAAGGGCAACGCTTTTCTTACCACATGTATATTTAAACACTCGGGCAAAATATGATAAGCTTAAAAGGGTATTGCAGAAGTTAATCCATTGTATTATCGTTTATTTCATAGATATTCTGATTATAATCGTAACATTTTAAACATAATATGGTGACGACAATCATGAACTAAGATAGCATGGACTAAAAACGACATGAAAAGTGGGTGGTAGGTTTGCGATTACATTTTGTCACGGTGAATAGTAAGTTGGGAAATCTAAACGATTACTTATCTGTCATGTGAACCTAGCGATCAAATGTCACGTAGCATGTCTGCGTTTGATTATGTTGTCAAAACATGATATAAACTTCGATAACAATATAGATAATAATGGAATCTATAGATAACATAAGTAATTATAATAAATGTCATGGAACAAACGAGTAAAAATAAAATTTTTGTTCCATAATATCCTTGTCAGCTTATCAGATGTTGTCTGAGTGATTTTGGCTCGGAGAGCAGTTAATTTTATAGCTAATAAGTATCTATATGATTCAAATGAATTAAAATACAATTGCTGATAAATTATTAAATAAAGAAGGAATCAATAAACACGGTAGCGCGAGATTCACCATAGAGAAAAGACAATAATTCGCGGAGACTGTTGGGAAACTTTTGTTTCCATGATTCGGAAGTTCGATGAATACACAAAAATACGGACAAACGGAAAATAGATAAATCCTAAACAGCAATAAAAATGGAAAACAAAATACGTCCTCAACCGACGGGCCGGAAAACGGTTCGGGAATCAAATAAAAATATCTAAGCAATTTTAGAATTTTATTTTATTACATTTAGTAAACTGTTTTTATTTAACTTCTGTATTTCATCGACGTGTTAAACAATATTTAACAACACTATTAGTTTCGAATGGCTTCATTTTTGTATTTTTTTTTTGTTTCATGCAAATCCAGCCCGCGTGATCGACATCATAAAAATAAAAATTGGTAATATTTATATAGAACCCATATATATTCGTTTCAAACAGACAGGATCTCTGTAATTTGAGTTTCGAACGATTTTTTTTTTTTTGGGGGGGGGGGGAGAGTATAACGATCGAAGAGCCCATAAAAAGCCACTGAACACGCGAATGACGCGTTGTTGCAGGCGGGATGCTTTTGAATTTTTCAGGCAATTACGTCTTGTCCCTTTTATGTAATATCCGCATCCAATTGTCGTGTGTCTCGATAAACTACTATCTATGTACATTATTATTATTGAAAGACGCAAAAATGAGCGGGGCGTGGTCACAAAAGAAGAAAATATAAAGTTTTTAAGTGATTTCGAGGCGGTATAAAAGTTTTCGGGTTACAAAAAAAAAAAAAAAAAGATAAAGAAAGCCATCTTCTTAACACGAAAACAAATGTTGTGGTTTTAATAGGGTTCGCCCCCCCCCCGGTGCTCTCACATCACTGACTCGTTCAATATTTACACAGTTTACACTGCGCGCCAGTATAAACGCGTTATGAAAATTTCAGACCGTTTGTCTTTGGCTTGTTGTCCGTCGATAAAACTCCAGGAAAAAACCGTCGGCCGATGATTGATTGATTGATCTCGAGCGATGTTATCGATCGAGTGGCGAAAACCTCTCGACCATGTTATATCCCTCACGCGAACTCGGCGTGTTTGTACGGGGAGGATTTTGAGGTCTCTGTTCACCGACCGCACGTGTGATGCATGCGTGTGCACGCACACGGCGCCGTCGCGTGCGGTTCCCACGCCGTATTATTATTGTCGAATTTATATAATATTTTCGTTGGTCAATGAATACAACGATTTAAACAAGATTGTCTAGCGGAATTTACAGACCGGATCGGAGGGAAGATGGATTGTTTTTACCTGTATATATATATATATGGGATACAATAATATATTATTGTATGTGTTATAAATTTTGAATATAGCAAACCAGGATAGAGCACGTTTGTGTGGATAAAGTTTTCAGGTGGACTCACGTCCGTATATATATGAACGCTTGTGCAATTGATGGCGATAGTCATATTCGTCTTGGGAATAAAACAAAACTGTATAGACGCGCGCGCTATACCGCCTCGCAGCACCACGAATACGGCGGCGGCGTTTCTATACATGCAATTAATTCACCATTGTTTTCACATCGTATACATACTGCAGTGCTAGTGCAGTTATTTTTGAAATAATATGCATGACACAAAATAAAGAGTTATGCCAGCGACTTTTTGGAGAGGTACGCGTAAATAAAATGGCTGCCGTCTTGCTCCTTATCAGTACATTTACTATCAATTAACCGAATACTTATTACAGAACACAGTGAATATTAACAAGCATAATATTACGTACGTACTAAAATTCAATATAAATAAATAAAATATTAGTTTATAAATTTTGGTTTTTTCGTTTATCTTTTGTATGTACCTATATGTGTGTCCATGATTTTCTTGTTGAGGTTATTTAATCTAATATAGATTCTAATATTCTAATACAAATTCAGATTGTTTGAATTATCTTGTGATCATTTTTCGACCAATGAGAAGTGGAGCATGCCCATTACGCCATATTTGCGCAGAAAACCATCAAAATGAAATTGTTGCAGTCATACTTCTTTATTTTGTCATGATAATATGATTTAAGTAGGTACACATTATACAAATCGCAAACTAGTTTTAACGATACGATTTCACGCCACGTGGATTTCGAACGATTTAAGAATTTTTCATCGTCCGAAGATGTGTTATACGGGTATTCGGCCGTAAATTTAGTCGACATTTGGTAGCCGAGATAACGTTCCAGATGTTCCAGACACACGTGTTGATACAACGTTGAACGCCCTTTGTAATTATATGTGCGCGGGACAATGACTAATCGTTGTGCAAACGGGTTGATTATGGCCATCGTCATTGTAGAATTACGCAGACGTAGTTCCAAGACTCCCTGTAATTTTCGAGAGGACGAACAAAGACGACGTAGTTTAGTTATATATATATATATATGCACCCATTTCACTTAATTTTTAAAATTACAGAGTTTGTGACCATAAAAAGTCGTACTATATTTACAAGTATAGACTATATTCGGTATATTCGCGAGTACGTACCTATGTATATTCGATACAGCCGAACGCTTAAATTATAGAATTCTTAATAAAATTACAATTACATTTTAGAATCGCACAATCTATAAACAATATCCATAGGTTTGTAATCTTACATCAACATGTTAGAAGTTTTAGACTTCTTTATAAACGTAACTCGATAAAATTTTTGCTTCGGCTAACTGTGTTCGTTCTTTATATTTCATATTTCTATTAGAATAAAATATTCACTTGAACACAGAATAGTCGTTCCTTGACAAAATGGTTTCGGCATGAACAGGTTCAAAATAGATTTTTAGCCTCCACAATTTACCTACACACACTTTCATGGCTATATCTGTGAGGTTTTAAAAATCCAAACCTCGTCTCGACGTCTGGCCATATCGAAGCTGATCAAAATTGAATTAAAGCCTTATTGAGTGGATCGCTGCAGGATGCTCCCAATATTCCCGAAGATGTTTTTCTTAAAAGTTTCTTCTCACTTCATGTATCGCCAACTTTCCTTTTCCATCTTCAGTCACACCATGTCGTACGGTCAGCAATATAAGAAACCAGACGCCACAGAGCAGCCGCCGGGAACGGCAACACCCCAATTTGTTAAATTATTAGAAATCACAACCTCGTCACTTATGAAATATTATAAAAAATCATTAATTAATTATTTTTAACTTAATTGTATCATTTAATTTCATAATTATTATATATAATTTTTCTAGAATTATATTTTATTTACATTAATATAAACAAAGTATACAAAAGTATATAAATATATTGTTTGCATATTTTTTTGTTTAAATATATGCATATTATTTTGATAATAATTGATCAAATAAATATTATCAAAGAACATATATTCATTTTGAAAACGAAAAAAATGAAAATTATTACATGGCAATTATGAAATATAAAATAAAGGGGGGAGGGAGAGTGTATCGAGCAAAAAGTTTATTAACACATCTGCCTGTCGCGCGCTGGTTATATAATAATTATTAATTATTATTAATTTACTTTTGTATATTTATATAAATAGTGAAATTTTGATAAATGTTTTGTCAATATAAATGTATTTTTTTTAGGTAATGAATCATATGAAAAATAATGTTTGCATTAAATGTATATATCCGCCAGATAGGTATATATTTTAATATTATTATTATTTCCATTATTAATTCTCGGAAGAAAATAATTGCATTTCAAATGACGTAATCTATATTATACTAATATTTACATTAGACTATTTAATATGTATACTTATTTATATTTAAAATATCTTATAGTTGATATTTTTTTTAAAAAGTCCTATGCTAAAAAAAAAATATTTAACTTTTAGTTTGCTCATTAAAGTTATAAAAAAAATATTTGTACATATAGAATTGAA
Source organism: Pemphigus obesinymphae (assembly GCA_025469235.1). Classification (NCBI taxonomy): domain Eukaryota; kingdom Metazoa; phylum Arthropoda; class Insecta; order Hemiptera; family Aphididae; genus Pemphigus; species Pemphigus obesinymphae. The sequence continues at coordinate 140,653 of JAIPRL010000082.1, forward strand.
CCAGAAGAAAGTTTTAAAAACTTGACTTGTTAATTTGTACATAATATTTCATGAATTTTCAGACGGTTCTATATATTCGTGTTTTGATATAATTTTTAAATAGTTAACACAACTACTTTTTGATTTAATTGGTATAAATTAAAAAAAAAAAAAAATGTTTTTCTGTTCGTCGAATTTAATAATAATTGTATAATCTGACATCCGCTTATAGTATAAAGATATATGATTATATTTTAATTTCAGACTTGCCTATATATGTGACGAGTTTTTTAATACGTCAAACGGTTTTCAAAAAAAAAAATCTAAACATACACTGTGTTGCGATATAGTATTTCGTCATAATATTTTATTATATACGTAAGTGTGTTGTCCACGGCCACTAAACCCGAATTTCGGATAACAATATGTTTTTGCTGAGCATCTCTTTCACATAATATCATAATCTATATTCAATAATCAATTGTTTCAGAGGCTTTTTTTTCTTAAAAACTTAACGATACTAACCCGTATAACATAATGTCCCTAATATCCCCAGCTTAGCGTACTATATAATTGTATTTCGATTGTAATGCTCTTGCGCTTATATATATATATATATATATGTACGTGGTCATTTTTCAAACGGATATTTCGTGGACAACGGGGGAGGAAGGGACTCATAAATGGTTATAAACCCGGGTAAATAATTCCGTGGTATTATATATATATATATATATATGATATTATACCTATATGATATATTTTATACTTTTAGTTTTTTTTCGTCCGCCCTTTACTATATGATTTGTATTCGGTTATCGGTTTAAAAAATTGTTATACGACCGTTCCCCCTTATATATATATATATATATATATATATATGGTCAAACCTCGTACATATACGAGATGGACGGCGCATCCGAAATAATATAGCGTATACAAGCTTTAAATAAGCGGATACACATCATAGAGTCCGGTTGTCATTCTATTTTTCCGTTCTTGTTTATATATAATCGATACTTATACTTTATTATCTCCGGAGTTAGTTTGCTCAGGTCATTTTCTCTCTCTCCGTTATTTTTATCGGTCCCCGGAGACTAGCCGTATACGAATAGGATAACAGGAAAATAATATTTTATCAACAACGCGGGACACTATCTCCGCGTGGGCCAAAAGCGTTCGATAAGAGTCTCGAGACGAGAGCGGGACCCATCACACGACGGCCACCTAAATTGTTTTCCCGGCAAATCCTCAGGTTTAAGAATAAAAAAATGTATATATACGGTTTTGTTGGGTTTTTTTTTTCCGTACATATAAACACGTATCTGTATGTTCCTTTGACGTGACGCATTATTATTTAAATCTCCGTTCGCGCATCACGAGATTATACTTTCTATTTATACGTGTCCCGCAATCCCGTGCCGTCAAAATTACGTTCTCAACATACGAATATCCCTATATGACTTTACACCGCGAACACATTTCAAGAGGATTTTGCGCTATATAATGCAGTATGTTACAGCTATTTAGCTTGCGCCCGAAACAATATAAGAACCCTTAGAAATTCGCCAATATTTGCTTCCATGAAAAGGATTTTATTTCATGAGCTACGATATTCATTTTACACAAAAGGAAATCCATTCGTCTGAAATATATACATGGTTTTGTGACGTATAATTTTACAAATTTTTTCATGATTTTATAGTGAATAAATGTTAGTTATATTTTATGTCAATAAAATATAGATCTATATATTTTACAAAAAAAAAAAAACTACAAAAGTACCTTGATTGATTAAAATGTACAGACTCTTTATTGTATCCCACCGCATTCAAATTTTGGTCAGGTTGATTTATAGATTAGTCCACAATTTCGACATTTTCCAAATATATATATATATATTGTTATTCGAGTTCTCTTTATTGAAGTTTTCGTTTTCGAAATAAGTTATGGCATTATAACATTTTTAGTACATATGTGAAATACCTATATATAATAATATAAGTTGTTTACGAATAATTTTAACTTTTGATAAATTATATAATGTAAATTATAATCTATATATACACAGTAAGGCATTAAACTTGTGAAATCTATTATTATGTACCTATAGTATATTATAAGTTCGAATTTATAGGTATTAAGGTAGAATTTTTTTTCAACCAAACATTTATATAACAATAGCTATAGTTTTTCTGTGTCAAACACATATAATATATCGAGTATAGAACGAGAGAGTGTTAAGATACCTTTTGTGTAACGTACATATATATACGGATAACTAATCCATTAAAAAACCGCTCAATATTACTCTAAATTTATAATGTTAAATAATTTATTGTCACATATACCCTTTTATTTTTTTTTGCATTTTGACAAGCTAATGTATGATTGGGTATATAAAATAAAACATAAACAATTTAAAAAATATTCTTCTGCGTACACAATGTTGACAAAATACTAACCTCATTTGTTTGACGGAGATTTATGCGAGCGCATTAAGACGTTTTTCTCCGTTTCCGTCGCACGCGTGCGCGCCGGCGATCATTCGCGTGTACCTAATATTTTATGGCATGCGTTTCGTTATTATTATTATTATTCTTTATGTCATGTCCGAACAACCATTTTTACGAAATTTAATGAAAAGAAACATCGATGTGGATAAAAAAAAAAATTTATAATGTAATATTATATAGTAACACGTATATAGACGAGGCGTGCGAATTATTCCCGATTTATTGTCGAATTTATTGTTCAAATTTATATTGCTGTGTTGAGATAATCGATTAATTAATAATCGCGTTCGTCAAACGAATTTCGTTCGCTTTTAATTAATATTATGCCTTTTCCTGTTTTCGTATCAATCAGATTTCTATAATTACCTACGTTTCTCATTGGCCACGGTTTCCGATATAGAGAATTTGTTTGTCCCTTCAGATATGTTATTGATCTTGGCACCGCTGATATTTAGCACAGGGCGGGACACAAATAAGGTCGTATGGCGATGTTCGGCTGTTGTTGTTGTGGACGTAACTATCGTCAAATTAGTCGATGTCACAATCCCTCCCGCAGCAAGCATCGGCTGCAAGCCTGGCCGTCTTCGCCCGCGAACATAGTAGGCCCGACGGATTTTTGGAACGGTTTCAACGCTTATAAAATAATAATAATAACGAGAATAATGCGGAGAACGTCAAGAGAAATATTTTGATAGCTTTGTGTTGTTCCACGTCCCCCCGCCAACGCTGTACAAGTCGACGAATTTAGTGATTTAGCGCGAATTTCATTTAGACGCGTGCGGTGAATTTCACGATGCCAGAAGACGACATAAATGTTCATTATATTATCCATATTGTCGGGGGAGTATTGTCGTTTGCCAAGTTACAATAATAATTACGACAGCGCTATAATGTAAGTTTATCGCGTCTTTCGGAGTCGTTTAATTAAAAGAAAAATGATCAGAAAACCATTTATTCGAGGAAACAAAACTGTTCGCGTATACATTTTGACGCAGCCGAACGTTTCTGCTACCTGTATATAAATCGTAAAGTAATATGTATACTTAATATTTATTAAATTACGTTTCAAACGTTATGTATACTCCCGTGAGGTGTATATCATTTTAGTGAAATAAATAAAGTTTTTTAAAAAAGAGTTATAAAATACTTTTTTTCAGTCCGTAAACTTGTCTTTTTTTTTTTTTCATTAAAATTTTTAGACAAACGGAAATAACATTTTGGACCTTTAGCCGGCCGAATGGAGTTAGCAATAAAAAGTTCTACTATATACATTTAATGCAACAGACTATATAGCATAACAGATGACTGTGTTTTTTTTTACTTTTTCAAATATAATAACTTTTTAAAGAATTTTAATTATTTTAAACGTATATAATGTAATATAGTCTTTCAATATTATTATTTGACTGCGTTTTAGACATCAAAGCAATCATGTTTATCTATTGAATTTTTAATATATTATAGAGCTTTAGTATATATACATAAAGGCTAAAGCGATTGAAATATATTTTGAAAATAAACAAAATCTAAAATGAATAACTCTTTTGTTTTTGTATTTTATCTTTTTAAACAAAATTTTTTATTTTAATTTGTACTTATAGTAGGTACATATTTTCATATTTATCTCTTGTAAAAAAAAAAAAATTGTTTTTCTTCGGTTTTTTGGTTTATTCTGCGTATTATTATGGTATATATATACACTTCAATTACTCACGATGATAACCTTTTGTGGGATATTTCAAAGGATTGAGGTTTAATATATACACTCCTAACTTGCCGAACGACGTATTTTATGACATGGGTTTCTAGGGTATATTTCAGCGTAGTTTAAACTGTTATTTTCTTGTCACGATTGTGAGATTACAACGTTCTCGTACATCATCTTCAGGGGAGGTCTCGACTTCCAATGGGTTGAAAAATAATCCCTAGTTTTATACTGGCCAATCAAATTGTTTGGTTATAAAGCCGCAATCATAGTATAGACACTTATTAAACTTTGTTTAGAGGCTAAAATTATGTAATTGTAAGTACTAAGTATATATTAATTATTATATAATGTCGTGATCCTGAAAATCCGTGTTTCTTTTAATCTGTCCTGTAATATTTTGTTGTATGATTTACAGTATTATGAAAATTATATATGTAATTTTAACGCATCTTGGACAAATAACAGTTAATTTCAATTATTAAAATTGAACGACAAATGTCTACGTATTATGTACCTACCTATGTAATGCGGTATCTTAATATTGGTACCTATATATGATTATACTTCGATGTCTATATTGCGATTAATCGTGTTATTGTTGCAGTTTATTTATACAAAATCAATTTATAATACTATTGTTTATCGAATTTCGACTGTAGAATTAAAATATATTTTCATGATTTTTTGATTTATTGATTTTTTTTATGAATTTTTTTTCCATCACAAATAAGAATGTGTTGATTATATTTTTCAATTACTTATAAAATTACATATTATTACCACAGAGAATTAATGATGCCATTATTAATTTACAATATTAGTATACTATTTAAATTACACTATGTATATAATTGTATAAATGTAAAAGTATACGCGTATACATAGGTATTATAATCCTACAGAGTACGAACCGAATTCCGAACTGGCGATTATACCGAGAATTTATAATCCTGTTCCTGTGGATTGATGTTTCAATCGTTTTCCTGCATTACAATGTTAATGAACCACATGTTTTGGGTTGATAAATCAAGACGAGTCGTCGTTTATCACCCGATCCTTTATACAGCCGTATAGTTCGGACGCCGTGGGTAGACCGACAAAACGATAGGAGGCTATATATTTTTATGTTTGTCCGTAAAGCTTTCTCTCTTTAGGACAAATCGTCATTTAGGACCCGATAATTAATCGTGATCGATTATCGTTTGATGAATATAATACAAATGTAGGTAGGCACTCGACCGCGATTAGCATTTATATAATATATACCTGCAGTAATGGTATTATTAGTAAATATATATCGCTACAGTGATTTAATATGAAATGCGGAAAAGTCCGTTAATTTTTAATTTATTATCGAAAGAATTAGGTTAAAAAGTAAAAGAAATAACACTATATTATGAATGTATTTTCTTCGTAGTTAAAATCGTTCCGAAAAGAGTATACGCTTATAGAGTTTTTAAAATACCTAATATCTATATAGTGTTATGAACAAATTTAAAATTCATTTATTTTATGTTAAAAGTGATGAAAAGTAATATATTACTGATATTATACATACCTATATAATATGTTATTATTATGTAAGTTTTGCAGATTACTGTACTATAAATAACATAATATCAATTAAAAAATAATTCGAAATAATGTAAAATTATTAACAATATCAGTTATATTTAATTTTGCTCGTAATTTTGATAAGCATCAGCGTAATATTAGTTTGTTGCGCTGTATATTATGTTTTTAATTAGTATAGTGGATTAATTATACGCACCTACACCATAATGTTACTTTCCGATTAAATTTTCATTATTAACTAACATCGCAAGCAAGCTATAATATTAAATAGGTAGGTATATTTAATTTTGAAAAAACGTAATAATATTTTCTTAAACATATATACCTATATTGCAACTTTATAACTCATAATATTTTTACAACTTCTATAATATTGTTTGTTTATTCTTATCATAATTTATTTCATAACGTATATTATGTATTTAATGCGTATAAATAATATTATGTATAGGTTCATTTGAAAGACGAAAAAAAACAATAGTAAAATACCTATAGATTACAGTGTATTACCTATTTAAAATTCATAGTTCTCTAGTTTCAAAAGTAAATTGGTCTACGTCTTATCATTGATTATATATATAATTTTATATATATAACCAATGGTCTTATTGTCTATGTTTATATACAGGTGTCTACGCGTACATATGGCAAACCCAGATCGGCTATTATTTTTTGATTTTCTTGCTTCATATTATTATATACATCATAAGAAACCTATTTTACCTCGGGCATTTGCGACGTCTACATTGTTCATCACTACGTCATCTCGGACCATTTTTTGATGTCGGGTTTGATATCTACGAATTACATATTAGTTTGTTATAAACGCAATTTCAAAAAACTTCTTGAGCGTATTACTTGTTTATTGTAATTAAATTCAATAACGTTAATTTCGTTATTTACTCAAAAAAATAAAATATATTATAATAAATATAATGTATTTAGATAAAACGAAATTTACCACATTTCTGTATATTTAAAAACGAGGAACATTTTGTATTATTTTTGTTATTTATTTTTTTATTTACAACTGCGAAACATAAATAACTCAAATAAATGATGACGAATTAAATGTTAGTAGATTAAATAATATTCTTATGAGTGGAATTTAAGTTTGAAGAATAAGCTCGTGACCGTCGTAAACATTTATTTTGAAACCATTATTATAGTGTTGTATATTAATAGTATGTATACTGTGTAGATAGGAATATAGATGAACATAATATGCATCTATACCTACAAGAAAATGAAACTAATCAAAATAATTCGAAAAAACTACTTAATAGATATTTCACTAATACTACATAGATTTCTGTACTCATACATGATTCAAGTTAAGTACCTAATTAAATAAGTTTTAGGAAGTACAAGGTAGAAATTAATACATATGGCTTCGGAGACAAAATTAAATATAATAAGTATTGTTTTTTGATATTGTTAAAATCAAAAAAACAAGATAAAATCAAATAAAAATAAATTGATTTTTCTATAAGATAACGACATATATATATATATATAATCAACTGAATAATAAACGATTTAGGTTTTAATTATCTATCCGATACAATTTATATTTTCCCATATTTAGTACCCATATTTAAAATGTAAATACTAAAATATAATATTTTAAAAAAAAAAAAAAAACGTTAAAAATATGTTGTAAAGAAAAAATCGTAATTTTAATTATAGATGTGTAAAAAAAGCGGAAATAAGGAAGCACTTCGTTCGTCAAGTAGGATACTAATAGTGGATATATTAAATTTTAAATGAATAATAATAAATCATTGCATTCTACAAAACGATTTTGAACGGATCACGGTGAAATATTAGACATAATACTAGAAAAAAAAGACAGTTTTAATATTATATATTATATATAATATAAATTTCTTTTAAATTTTACTACGTTACCGCATATACCTATATTGTTTTAGTAATATGTAGTGACCGTGGCAACTTATTTTTTATATTTAAAAAAATTTATGAATTTATACAAGTATACAAATATATATTATACTGTTAAATTATACTCTACGCTCAAGAAAACTACTGAGAAAATCAAATACGACCTCTGAATAGTACCATCGAGAATGAATTTGCTGTAAAAAAAAAAGCTCTCAACTCCAAAACTCTAATTTGACTCCTACTCAAAAAGTTGTTTCCAAAAAAAAAAAAAACATCATAGTAAAATAGTACCAATAAGACTCCACTCAAAATCTAACATGAAGATTTTATTGTTCATATTATATTTTAATTATTTTTTTCCAATTTAAGTTTTTCCATATCCATATATTTATATACAAATAATTGCATATTAAATGTTCAATTGAATGCTCCATTGTACTCATACATAAGAGCCAATTTTGAAGTTTTAATACCTGAAAACACAAGCGTCTTATTTTTTAGCTTGACATATTTTTTAACACGTACATTTCAATATAAATTATGAAAATATGCATAATGGTCGATTATATTCACCAGTTCTTATATTCAGTTGTCAATGTCAATCTCTGATGATGATGATGATGATGATGGTTTATAGAAACGAGTTATTGATCACAAAAAGTCACTGAACTGCTGTTGAGGAGGTTCCATTGAAACGGCATCACGGCGCCCAAGCATTTTCTACGTGGGTATTGAACGCTTTATTGTATAATGGAATTCTCTAAATATCTCATCGTTAAGATCCATTTTGTTCGTACACTGTACGTGATAAACAGATTTACTAATGCGATCGTTTATTTGCCAAAATTGCATAGACATAGAAAAAGTTTAGGGTTTTTAAAAATTGATATTATTAAATATTTCTTACGAAAATATGAATTGAAAGCGTACCATATTTATTAGCTGTATTTTAGGTAGTACTAATAGTGTACTAAGTATATCTAAAGAGCATTTCAAACGATTTTTGTAGTTTAATAAAGAAAATACTTATTATAGCCTATAGTTGATATGTAATTGTGCATTAACCATCGAATACAATACTCATCAATTCGTGAGTTGATGTATCTGCAATAGTTTTCATAATATTTCAATATTGACGAATATTTTAGCAAATATAATTCTATTGTTATTCTTCTATATAAAAGAAACAAAAAAAAAAATAAAAAATATATATATATATACAATGATAATAGTTTTTTTTTCGTGAGAATAATAATATACTTTATTGGGAATAAATAAACATAATAATAAAAACAAACTAAAAAGAAATGTATATTATTATCCAATAATAATTTCGTAATGGCGTTATAATTTGTTTTATTCGTCTCAGTTTATATATACTATAATATACATATAATATACATAGTTTACTTTCGTTGTAGATTATTTTTTTCCATCTCGAGATACAAAAAAAAAAAAATAGAAATTTGATATAAATGAAATAAAAATAAAACAATAACTAAAAATTAATATAGTATTCCAGTCTATTGGACTCGATAAAATAACAATATATTCCTATATATAACTACACTATTTCCTCCATTTTCATGGAGGATATAACAATTCCGATGATTTACGTTTCGTAATTAACGAACAAGCTTGGAAGCCGCGTGCACATATTATTATAGCGCCCACATATATGCTATTATATTGTTTGACTCTTATTTCTATGTAGGGGTACACTAGCTGTTTGCGTTTGTTTTTCGTGCCTTCACCCTTTTCGTGGGGGTATATCCATTTATATAATCTCGAATAATTGTATAATATAATATTATATATTCATATATATATATATATATATATATAATAGAAATATTACAAGAGTGTGATTATAGAGTATAATCATGACATCCGTTGTATTCCATGTGTCAATATTTAAATAATAACTGAATTGCACGTCTGAGCGGTTTCAATACGTTTATAACAATATGTATATTTTATTAAAATCCAGTTCATTACCATAAATATACGCTTATCGTAATGATTATGAATTTTTATTTTTGAACAAGTTTAACGAGCACTGTATCTAAACGATATTTGGCGTAAAATTATATATTGCCGCTACAGGTGAAATGAATTAACGTTGGTAGTATTTCGTGTTGTTGCAGCCCACGGTAATTGATATTTTGGCCACAAATTGTTAAATGTTTGTGATTTATGAGTTTGGAAAATGGTTGAAGTCTAAAAAAAAAGTAGCTATAGTACCTAAGGTATGACCATCTCGTTTCTTTCAAAATCTAAAGTGGAATCTGGTCGTTTTCATCGTTTCGAATTACAAGCGAGTTTTTTACTTGATATTATGGCGTTCACTGTAATTTTTCTGACAACGTATATAGGTAGGTATATTATATAGTTTTGCCAATTGTATTTTTTTGAATATTTTTATTATTACGTAAAATCATATTATAATATAGAAAATAAATAGAATATAATGTAGAACGCAAACGTAATGATTTTTGAATACAATTCTATATAAAAACACATGTTTAATTATACGTTTAAACTTTTCGTTTCTATATACATAAATGATTCAAATTAAAACGGAAGAAATATGTGATCTGTCCACTTTGTTGTCGGCTTGATGGATTTCGAGGCGTGTAACATCTGGGATGGTTTGTCAGTATTTTAGTCGCAGTGCGCTTGTCATTGAGCCAACTGTGGTAGGTTTAATTAAAAACTGTCGACTGAATAAATAATAATATACCACCAAAGGAGGAGGACTATACATACGAGACATATTAAAAACGGTTATTTGAGCGAAATATAAAAAAAAAAAAAGTAATATTATAATAGGAATCCAATTGTATACCTATATATATATAATACATCTTCAAGATCACGCTTACATCTGAGTATTACCGTTTGTCATTATATTGTACTTAGGCACCTATATATAGGTTCTATATTAAGAGAGCAGATATAATATATATAGCGTTCAGTGAATCTGTTTTTTTTTTTGAGTTGAAATGATTTTGTAATGTTATTATAATATATTTTGTTCTACAAAAAAATAATTCGTATTTTACAGTTGTTCGACAATTCCAATAAATACGCTTACATACAACAAAATTGTACGAAGCTATTGTTACAATATTATGCTTATAATACTTATATTGCTTACGTAGGTATATACTCGATATTATTTTATTTGTTGTATATTACAAGAGGTTTTGATAGGTCCTTCAGTGGCATGCATATTCAGGATTTTTCAAAGGAGATTGAGATTTTATTTAACAGTCATACACATATTTAAATTGTATAATATATATATATATATACATACACACACGTATGAGAATGTATAAAACTCGGTTCGAGGAGGATTAAATATCTTATCTCCACGAACTGCAGAGCTTTCCACACCGCAAGTATATTGCGTTCGTGTATTATAAAATACGGGTTTGCTCGTATAAAGAAACAATCGTATCGACAGTATATAGGTATTATACGTTCTGATTTCATCGAATTATTATGGATACAGTATACGTATAAACGTATTATAAAAATGTAAACTATATAGACAGAGAGAACAGAGTTTAAAAAAAAAAAATTTATTTTATCAATAACTGTTATATGCAAACATAAAACGATGATAACGCGTAAAAATTATAATACTGCAATCCATCTGCAGTACAGAATTTATAGATAACAGTTTGGAGATTTTTTTAACGATACATTTAATTTTGAAATATGGATATGAATATATGGTGAATATGACGAGCGTATATAATATACGAAATAAATTATTTACAAATTATTTGCATATAGATACATAGCTGTGCTTATATAAATATTGGAGTCTATAATTTGGCCTTATAATTATTATATCAATTCGATACTACAATACATTTTTTTTTTCATTTCAGGTGACCACTGACCCTTCAAATGCGTCGCCTCATTCTCCAGATGTTATCTACATACGCCTAAGAGGTAACGTACTTAAATAATAATATATAATATATTATACAGTTGTAATTTAAATTTGAAATGTGTTTGTCCCGATTTTTTACAACGTGTTCGGCCGGAGTCGAAAGGCATTTATAATAATTATTGTTTTGTAAATCTCTGGAATAGTTGTCGTTATTATTACCGATATTTGTCTTATCTATATATATATATAATATTCGTATAATTTACATCGTTCTGCGGTCGACTGTACTCTCTTAGTTTTTCGATCAAAAATAGCTAGCTAATACTAAAACGGAATCGCTAGACGATTAGTTTAGAGAAGCGGCCCATCGATTTAGAGTTTATATATCATATTTTATTATACAGTATAATTTATAATTTACTTAAGTTTTACTCATATAGTTAATAATTTAATTCTTCGCAATACATTGTGATCGTTGATAATAGAGATATTGAGTTCTGCAACGCAAAATTTAATTGTTACCTGCGGTTAAGATATAGCATTTGAAGGGCTCATCAAGTTTTTCATTTGGTCAAAGAAATTTTTTGATAAAGTCTTAGGCGCAATATGCTGGTTGATTGGCAATGGAAATTCGATTGTGAAAAGTGGTATTTTGATATTCATAAATATGTTTTCATTAAATATTTTATTTTCCATTAAGGGATTTAGGTGTTGATGGTTGTTTGTACGACCTAAACAACTTATATTTAAAAACGGTAATAATTATAAGAGGATTCAACATCATTCTTCTCTTATAGGTATGAGACAGGATTCATATAAGGCGTACTAGGACGTATAAAATATACAGCAGAGCGTTTTGAATGGTTATTAAGAACTATTTCATAATTTTTCTGCCCAATTATGAATTTTGTCCAAGATGTTCTTATATACGTATAATAGTTGTTTTTATATATTTTGTATTTTCAAAAGTTATGTAGATAACACTATCTTAAAATACCTATATTATAAGATTTGTACACTATCAGAATATATGATATATCTGTAGTTAAAATGATAGTGTGATATTGAATGAAGCAAGTCCACATGTATTTAAGTATCTTAATTTGTATAGAAGACTATTCTGCCATGTTTATTCAAACGTTTGTGTGATGTATATATTAGAAGCATTATGTTGTATGTGAATGTTTTTAAAATCCATTATTGATATGTTTGTTTAGTAAAACGGAATAATATTTGAGATGTTTGAGTCAAACATATACAGTGAAAAATAGTGTTAATTTAACGAATATAATTTGTAAGTATGATGTAAATATTTTTTTTTAAGGTTCATTATCTTTATATTACCGTCTTTATTTTCGCTTTTCTCCAGGTTTTAGGAAAATATATAAATCAATTTGATACAACATTAATAGTTTTTAATGAAAGATTTATTGGTGTAAATGCAGTTTATTATCAGCTATATATGTGATTTTTACATTTATTTTTAATTTATGTATTCGTCGTATTGAATGTAATGTAAAGATGCAATTAAATGTTGTCACTTTAAAGTCATTTAAAAAATCGCCGTAATTTGTATTGTATTATTTCTGTTAAATTTAGATTTTAACTATTTTTCTTACTTTTAAATTTATCACCAAAAATGTATAGTAAAAACTTCAAAAATTTATTTTATCACATCAACATAATATTATAGGTTTTTCAAGTTTTGAATTTTAGTTTCAAAATATTGCTTTTTTCACTTGAACGTATTTTTACACAAAAACTATCAATAGTTTAATGGACAGGTTAAGTGTATGAAAACCCTCTTTTAAATTCAAATAATCTGTTGTTATCTAGTAAAATGTAGATTGGAATTCTTTTTTTTTTTTTTGCTTTTTACTCTTTTATCATTTTAGTTTTTTTTATCGATATTATATGGACGTTTCATTATAGGTACATTTACTAGAAGGGTCAGTGGCGATGTATAGCTATAGAATTTTGTTGTTGAGATTTTTTGAATTTCTGATAGTAAATATCAGTGGTGGCTAATCTTATTCTTCATTGAAAACCGTACATGAAAAAAAAATCTCATGAGAGATTTAAATCATGTAACCTCTTTGACTGTATGCTTTTGGGAAACATACTCAATTTTCTCTTTTTTTGACGTTCATAATAATGTATATACGTTTTCTGGATAATACATTTACAATGCGATATCGTACCCTTGACCCTAAGGGATTGTTGAGTCACGTGAAACACGCATGATTTTATTGTCACTAAACTTAAACTCGAATGTGTGGAATACTAGTCCAAAATTGTAAGTAATTAATATTAGCAAAATATATCTATATATACGTTGTAATAACCAAACTTATTATTTTTAATACTTTGAACTTATAAATATTGCAAGATACTATTAGATTTATTATTTTTGACGTTGAATTACACGATACAATAAGTTTTGTTAACAAGATATTAGATAATTTTTTTATAACATACTAATATGTAATTAATTCATCGTTATTGCCGCATATTAAATATAAGTATCTGGACCCTGGATTCCGAGGAAAGCGATAGAAAAAAATATATTGACTTTAAGTTCAGTAATAATTTATTAAAATGTAATCTATTGCATCATAAAACTCATATATATATATATATATATATATATGCATCTACATATAAGTAATTATTTTAATGTGAATAATAAAATGTTACTATATTATACATTTTTTATATTCTGGTACGTACTTAGTATAAATATTTAAAAATTTAGAATTTATTTTAAAAAATTAGGTATTTATTATATGATAAAGTGACATTAATATTGGTCCAACTATGACCGCAAGTTAAAATTAATAAAAACAATTAAATATTGGCTTTATATCTTTATAGTAAAGTTTATACTGTATATAGTTTTATTTATATCATAAAGTTAAAAATATGAATGTGTGAAAAAAAAACCATTAGATTTTTGGATACTTTAAAAAATATACTAGATACATTTTAGATTCTGTGTGGATTGAGAAAGCTAGTGGTTTACAATGATGTTTATATTTTTTTCTGGAAACAACTTTTCGACCAGAAGATATGATTCAATCGTTATTCGTTACATGTATGTAGCAAACTTTATGAGTTGTAATTTTTCGATATACGTATATATCAAGAAAAACTACTGAAAAATGGTAAAAACACTATTTCATCCGAGACAATTTTAATTTTTTCTTCGTATTTTAGAAAAATGTTGAAAATTATACCGAATATGTAATTTTATATTAGGTATATTGACTGTGGTAAAATGTTGACATTTTTTTTCTAATTCGTGGTCTTAATAGATTTCTAGGTTTTCAAGTCCTAAAAAAAGTAATTTTAGGTTTTAACTCCGACAGACAATTAAAATTTCATTACCTACCGGGTTAAACGTATGAAGAAAAACTTAATGGCTAACATTTTTTTTTTATAACCATTTAAAGATTTTTGAACATTTATATATTATACAGGTGTATATATTATTTCCTTTAATAGCGTCCTCGTAATTCCAAATAAATTGATGCAAAAAACTTGAAATTTTCAAAATGTATATGTATTTCATTATTTTACATGTACCGGAAACATACACATTGACTGGATTATTTTATATTATAAGATACATTATAATGAGTAAAACCGTATTTATAGTTACGTACTCGGTAATTTCAAAATATGTCACAGAATAATAATATAATAAGATGTTGGCCCATATTATATATTATAATACTGAAATTTCAAAACCATTTGTTTGTTCGACCGTACTGAAGTTTTTCTATTTCAGTACAGATAATAATAATAATAATAATAATAATGCACTATAATGATAATATATGCCAATTGATGAAATTCAATTGAAATTCCGAGACCTGGCGGAATGTGTACGCGACCGCGCGTGTAATTCTGTCGGTGTGAATTTTATATTGCTCGCTCTTATATATATATATCGATCGCGCGACAAAGCCAGCGGTATTCGGATATTTATTAAAATCTGCAAATGTCACGACGACGACTATTGACGTGTGTGCGCGGTAAGTGGGTTTGGCTCGAGACGGTTATGTGCGCCCGTTATTGTTTGTTATTCGTTTCGAACGATTTAGGTGAACTTTTTATTACGAATAAAAAAAAAAAAAAAAAAAAAGAATACCGATCGACTAAACGTATATTATTTTGTATTTTTGATGGGACGCGGAGAGAGCGCGGCAAGTAGGTACATCGTAAAATCCGAACGTCTAAACAAGTCGTAAACGTCGCCGTTTCCCGTTAGTGTATTAGGCTGAAGGTATATATATATATATATATATAGGCGTAGGTACTATACGCCATCACTGTTCGGTCCGTGTTTAACGGTCAGAACCGGTACCGACGACGGACGCGCGTGTACGTTTTCCGATGGAAAGGAATCGTAAGTGATAATAAAAAAAAGGCCTACTATACGACCGAACTCCCTGTATAACTCCCGGGTAGTCGGCATATTTTCTCCGGGATCCAGACGTTCGATAAATTAAATTCCTCGACCAATCCGCGAAAAAAAACGAAACGAAATGAAATAAAAAGGAAGAAAATATCCCTTGAATATTTATGACCCGAAACTCGCACTCTTGTTTATATGAATTATAATTTTTTTCCTCGGAAAAAAACCGAAGACATCGTTAAAAATATCGACGTATTATTATTATTATTATTATATATTTCACCTTCCTCTCTCTTTCTCCACATTATATATATATATATTATACACCTACAGCAAGAGATTATATTGTGAAGATATTCACTTTGCGGGAGGGCTTTTTACAGTATTTTTTCAACCGGAAAACGACATATAGTACATTATATACCGTATACACCGTATAATACGTATAATATACAGTGCACGGCAAATATTATGATATAAATCTGCGACGATTTGTGGCGTATCGCTAATGGCCAATATGACGACGTCATACATTTCCATAAAATTGATATTATTTCATCGATGATCGTTTATCTTTCGGCAGTGTCTTCTACCAATAACACTAACCAATTATCGTTAATCAACTTGTATTGTTACCTACGTTACTTCCGTTATAATTCGAGACTATACGGGACGGAAAGTGACTATTGCAGTATTATACGTCGAAAAAACTCGTATACAATCATTCATTTTTACATTGACCCTTCTTGTGCTATAATCCTGGTCGTATAGCTACGTAAATAAATTATATATATTATCCAATATATATATATATTATATCTGTACAGATATCGAGAAGAACTCGTGATTAACCGGAACGTCGCAATTATATTAACGCATAGTATGTTAATAATTCTGTGTATATCGTGTAAATTAGTGGTGTATATGCGCAAATTGTAACTACTATATAATAAAGTGTGTCAAGGCTTCCAAATACGATTAATTTAGGTATATGAGTTACTGTAGTTATTTTACGTGACTCATCTTCTCGTGCAGGACCAAAAAATCGAAAATATTTCCAAAACGTAGAAACATACAACGGCATTATTGTTATATAATATGACTGTTTAAAATTACTTTTTTTCTTAGTAAGAACGCTATTCGATTTTTTTGGAAATCTTTTCAAACGTTTTTGCTGATTTTCATATGGAATAAAATTATACTCGCTTGCATTACTAATATAATTTTGCAATATTTAATCTAATAAAATAACTGTATTATATATATATATATATATATATATGAAATTACCAAAATATTTTAGCTTTTCATGGCTCAAGAACTTTCTCTACACAAAAATCCCCATAGCTTTTCAATGAATCTATACATGATATAAATTATAATACAAAACTCGTTTACAATGGCGTTATCATGTAAATGATATTATATTAAAACATATACAGTGGTTGAATTGGAAAAAAAAGAATGGACCAGGCTTAGTTAAAAATTAGCGTTTCGGGGCATATTAGAGAAAAAATAAGCCGTGGAGGACTTCGTCTCTCACACCCTCTATCTAAATTTTCTCAACCGGGAGAAATTTTTAAAACATTTTAAAATTATTATATAACATGCATAGAATATAAAAAACATTTTTTTTTACACCATCGTTGGGTTATATATTTTTGAAAAAGCATAGTTAAGAATTCCTCTTTCAAAAGAATTGAAAATTTATTACTTTTAAATGAATTATCGAGGAAGTTGTAGATGTACACTAAAATTAAGATTTTATATAATTTTTCTACATATTTTTTTATAAATTATTGTTAAGTGGTCAAAATGTTTTGAAAATTGTATCTTGTAAATTACATGTCAATACGTCAATTATTTATCAGTGCTACTGTAAATAATGATTAATGTGTAGGTACATTTAAAATCTAACATTATTACTTTCTGATTTATAACAATTTTTAGTCATTTTTGGTATACATTTCCTATTTATTTAAGAAAACTACCTTTTGGGAAAATTTACTCCTTTAAAGTATCTGAATGTTTATACGCCCATTAAACTCCTTTCAACTAAACTAGAATGCGAGTAAAAACGACTATAATATAGTCGTTTTTATTCGCATTATATTATGACAACGGAAAATCCAAAAACATAGCGATCAAGTGCCTCAATGGTAGAAGTAGAACGCAAATCGTCATTCCACTAGGTAATAAAATGAATTGTAAACAATTACCTATAATATATATATATAATAAGATCAACTATTCAAAATTTTATATCGTGATTTTTATCTAAAACTTATTATGCGAGAAGGAAAAAAAAACATTCGTTTTCGTAATTTCATTATTTTTCCAAAAAATATTGACATTTTTAAAAATGTAAAATTAAAATTAAAACGGGCGCTGCGTTCCTTCATAAACAAAAAGGTACGCTCTTAAAGATAAAAAATATAAAGAGTAGTATCTCCATCCCCTGCGTTCCTCCCCATATCCACCACTGAACATATACGCATACCCAAAGCTGGGCAAGTTAGTTAAATTTAGAAACTGAGTTATGTGACAGTTACTCTGGGATATTAGTAACTTATATAAGTTACAAGTTATTGCCAAAAAAATCAAGTAAATTATAATTACTAAAAAAAATTATCCAAGTTACTTTTTAATAGGTAACCTAATTTTAATAATTTCAAAAATATTATTTAATTTAACGATATATTAAGTTGAAAATTAATTTATTATTTTTTAAATGTTCAACTATTATAAATTGTACTTAAATCATATAAATTTTTACTTTATTTTTACATTTTAATATTTTAATTTTCGATTTTCAAAAGTTTGTTTATTGTGTATTGTATTAAGTAACTTTAACTTTTAAAAAACAATTATTAACTTATAATTTATTAACAAAAATTTAGAGATTTTCATTAACTAGTTACTTTTTAATAACTCTTTGACTCGTTATTTTCTATCTTCGCCTATACCACACTTATAAATATAGAATTGTTTTTATCGTTATATAAATAACTAAAATTACAAACAATAACAAGGTCGAGAGAAACGGTTAAAGCTATTTTAATCCTATTAAAAGTATACATTTATTTTAAACTAATCAAATATTATAATAAATTCTGCATATATGCGATTGTATAATATTGCATTATAATCATTTTTTATAAAAGTTCTGTAAGTATATTTTTTTCGTTTTGTTTTCGGTCTATGAGTGTTTATTTTCATTTATGTATTAAGCAAATATCATTTTTTTAAATTAATGTGTTAATTAACTCGGTTGTTCGATAAAAAATAAAAGTGTTTAAATATTATTCTTGAAAATGTAATTAATGAATGACAAACATTTATAATGTTATTTATTTTATCTGTGAGAACCTTGTTGTATTAATTCATGATAATATAATTTTATTCAAGTCTCAATCAAATGTCTGTCGATCTGTTGTTTATTTCCATTACTACTGTTGCTGTTATTATAATATATATAATTTACGGGCAAAATAACATTTAGGACTTTCGACAATGTTGTTAATAACGACACATATGTAGTTATAGGCCGAATAGTTTTCTCATGAAGCCATTTGATTTGTAGTTGATTAGAAATTAGCGTTGTTTATGAACACGGCACTAATGTATCTATGGTTTATCGGTAGATTGCATTTTGATGTTGCAATAGGACGTATATCCTACATAATATTATGTCAAGCGAATATTTGTTCATTTCCTTTTCCTTTACCCGGATTATTCGCACGGGATAATAAAATATACATTGTTTAGTATATTATTAAATGTCCAAAAATTAAACACGGAAAACACATAAAAGTTCAATATTGTCACCTTATTTTGGGCAAAAACTCAAGCTTAAAATCCATATTACCTTTTTTTTTTTTTTACAAATGTATAATTGTGCATACGTCATAAAAACGAACTCGAAAAAAGCGTACCTATCACTATATTAGTGATGATATAATATATTATTTTCTATTGTCAACCGATTGTGAGTTATCTACGCAAATTACGACGACATAACATATATTATACAGAGCGAAACATTTTAATGATCGACGCGTGTCATTCAATTGTGATGATACTGCATGAATATATAATTTGGTTTCAAACGGTGAAATTTTTTTTTTTATTTATATACATATTTGTATACAGTGAATATTTCACGAAATTAAGGCAATTTATGTGTATACACTCGTATATACTTTTCTGCTGCAAAAGCCCATTTGTATCTTTGACGGACTTAAATATAATACACGTTCGACTCGTATTTCCGAACGTTTCAAATATATATACTTAATTGGTAATTGGAATGTTATTCATGAAATTTTATCGAGATGAAATATTCGACGTTTGGATGTACTTTTGTTGTAGGTAGGTACGCATTAAAATTGTTTCCAACGAGCTAAGAAAACGGACTGACCTCACTGGAGTTCCGCGCGACCGTATAAGGTCAAAGGGATACCGCCCCGATGTATATAAGAAATTAATCTCCTCAGAGTCTCTATATAAGCTCGGATTTTTTTTTGTGTCGATTTTCTTATCGAAATCCCCATTCTTAAGCAGCCAATTTGATTCTCGTAAACTCGTGAACGTTAATATTTAAGAACTGATAATGGTTTTAGAAAACCGACTCCGACCTAAACTAATTAAGTTTCGACATGAGATCGCACTCAGTACAAAAAAAAAAAATAAAATAAAATAAAGCTGCAGAGAACTACAGTGCACACAGTACACACTATACGCATTTTCTCATAATCAAAATCACATATTATTATATATGTCAAGTATATATGGCCGGGTATATAGCTATACAGTATACATACTTTTTTTTCTATTTCCACAATGTATCGTAACTATATGTATTGTATTATGGAGGGTCGAAGATTACATTTTCATATCATAAAATTATAATATTATATTCCGTTCAATAACGGTATTAGAAAATTAAAGTATACGTTACATCTAATAATCCCTTTTTGGTTTGGTATAATTTACGTATAATACTCATAAATACTGCATAAGTTGTCCATGATTTTATAATAGAATCATATAACATTTTTTTTTTTTTTTTTAATTATACATTCGACCATTTGTGATTTATACGTTATTATTTTAATCATTTCTACATCAACTTGAAAAGTAATTACGTTCAAAAATATTTTATATATTCGTTCTAAAAAAAATAAAACGCCAAAAATACAAATATAATTAAATTGGTATAGGTAGTGCGTGCTGTGCGTTGACAGCAGACGCCATATGCGTGCATATTATAGCAGGGATTACGATTATAGTGACAAAATTCCGTGATTTATAGTGTTAATATTTTTTATTTACTCTACACCTATATATACATCTAAATTGTTTTTTAATAATAAAACAATAATAATAATTCTATTCACACGGCAACACGTAGCTGCACAGTCCTTATATTATATTGTGAGGTACATTGAATGTAAAATCAATATGTTTTCCTTGAGTAGGTTCATTAATATTTCTTTTGAAATATTTCTCAAAGTATTTTCGCCATCCTTGTGCTTTAATATAATTATTTATTTAGCAATAATAATTCTCAAATATAATAGCGATTAATCTCATAATATATATTATTTTATCGTACAATACAACTGAAATATACTAAATAAATATTTTACGTCAATTAAGCAACATCTATATAATACAATTCTATATAATATATATAATCAAAGTATATATTTTCTAAAATGCACTCCTGCACGTTAGAAATATTCCAAACAATATATTATTATAACAATTTATATTTAGACTAACATTTATAATAAATACATATAAATTAATTATTTAGTGACCTAATTAAAGTCGCTTGCATGGTGTAAGAATTTTATTTAGACGTACGAACATAATTTAAATTATTTTTCAAATAAGATACCGAAATAAAAATCATTTTTTAAAATAACTAAGTTATTTATATTCATTTTTTTTACTAAATTTCATCAAAAATATCTCAAGCATTTTGTATTGAAATTACTTTTTTTTATATGGGTCTAAATAAAAAGTTATTATATAATATATATATATATATATATGTATATATGTATGTGTGTATGTATGTATGTATGTATGTATGTATGTATGTATGTATGTATGTATGTATGTATGTATGTATGTATGTATGTATGTATGTATGTATGTATGTATGTGAGTATGTATGTGTGTGTGTGTGAATATATTATATTTTTTGATAAATTAATCGAAACATGCACCATATGTGTTATTCTGGTTCGGTGTTCCTTCAACATCTCTTGCTATGCGATTTTCATTGGTAAAAAAGGATACTAAATCACTTTCAAAAGACATGTCAAAATGCCGCAACGCAATTTTCCAAACTGATATTAAATTCACGAAATCCATCAAGCATTTCCAAGGCTTATGCACGGCGTTATATGTACTATAAATTCGGCATCCATCCGTGGAATTGACGAGATAACTATTTTCATGTTCGAGTCGTTATATATTATAATATTAGCTTTTTAATAATATAATATATATAATTTGATAAATTATGATTCAATCGGTGCTTTATTTTGACGTATATTCAACTATTATTCGTATAAATAGTGTTTTTGCACATATGTTGGCCATAAATCTCCAAAGATGTTTAAAAAACTATTTTGTTTGCGCAGAATAACGAATAATAATAATAATAATAAATAAACAAATCTACACCTATTCAGATAATGTAAATATTTGAGTCATAAATTTAATTTTAAGTGTAAATAATGTTTGAATATTATATAAATTAAAAACGAATTTGTGGTTTAAAAATAGGTAATAAATATTTTTTAAATGTGTATGTATATTAGTCTATTTTGTAAAAACACAAACACTAAAAAGCTAAATATAAACAAGTAGAGCTTTCGAGTAGGAACATTTTGTCATGTATGATTTGGTACACTGAGGATTATTTTTACCATAACTTTAATGGTTTATTTGTTCCTGAGTGTCGTTCTACTGGATTGATGATCAATAACTTAAACTAAGACTATATTTCTATTAAATATTTTTTTTTACAAGATAAAAATAATTATTAACACATTAAATTAGAATAAATACCTTTAGTTATAATAGACAGATGAATTTTAAGATGAAAAAAAAAATGGTAATTTGTGATCTTCCCGGGTAAGAAACGATTTTTGTGAACTTCTTAGTTTATTTTAGATTAACCTATAGGCTTATTATTACCATGATACAGCATGACCTGATTAGTTTTACATGAATTTTCACATTATACCGTCGTATCATCCATCGAAATGGACCGTGTCGATTCGACTTCTTCATCTGTGTACGATTCTGAAATTAAAGTTATTTTATTTTACTATAAATGATAAATTTTGAGTTTTGTTTCGATCATATATATATATATATATAGGTAGGTATATAGATATCCTGTGCGTGTTGTTCAATTTATGAAATAATTATTATCAATTGTGAAGGTCTCTGAAATGTTTTGTCATTTCCATTTTAATATACGCGTATAATAGGTACTACCCAACATTATGAATCTATACGAATTCATTTCATGAACTCCAAACTACATTACATAATCATCTTAATTTAGTTGGTACTTTAGTAAGTATACTTATACGTAGAACACGGATTTAAATGCACTAAAAACCAGCCAAATATGCATTTGAAATTCTAAATATGCAAAAATATATATGCACTTAAATGTTCAAATATGCACAAAAACAAAAAAATATGCACTCAAAAATTATATACTTATATAAAAAAAATTGATTCCTTTATAAATCATAATTTATAAATATTTAATAAATTATATATATAACTAATTAATAATGGTAAAAAAAATAAATTAAGTAAATTAAGAATACTTTACTTTAAAGTATTTTTTTTGGATAGTTTTAAATTAAAACCAAAATTTAAATAAATAATTTTTTTGAATTTAACAATAATAATTAATGAACTTTTTTGAAAATTGTTCACAAAAACGTTATCCAAATTTACATTTTATTATAAAACACTTAAATATGCACTAAAAAATAAAATATGCCGTTAAAATCGTAAAATAACCCCTTAAAATGTAAAAATGTCGAAAAATGCCAAAACATTAAAAAATATAAGCTAAAAAATTTGTATTTTTAATTACATCATCATAAAAAACATGATGTGCATACTTAGCATATCTCAAAATTAACTACACAAAATTAATGTCCCATAAAGTGTCGGTTAGAGCTAACCAGCAGTTATTCTAATATATTTTACGGACAGTCGGTTCTTACAAACCTCGGTTGAGTAAAAAGTCTCCGTAAACTGGATAGTTGATGGTCGAATTTTTAACTGGCAAAATTCTATCGGTTATCAATTTGTTAAATCGCAATCTCCCGGTTATGCTGTGTTATCAATACAAAAATTCTATAAACATTCATTATCGTTCGTACATTTCATTATAATTTTCGCCGACAATTTTGTGTTTCGAGTTTTTGACGTAAACGTTTTTAAAAATGTATAGGGCTATACCTAATTCTTTATTACTTGGTGAAGAAGATTTCTCCGATTTTGAAAGCGACATAACAGCTTTGAGTGTAATCGTTTGAAAAAGTAAAACTTTTCGTATGAGAAAAATCTATTTTGAATTTTATTAGTAGCTGTGGAAGATTTTGACATTTTATATAAAATAAAAAGTGTAAAAATCTAATTGCGGATCACAGTATTATCGCTTTGAAAGCAGGGACGCGAAAGAAAGAAGAGGGAAGGCCAGCTACAATAAATAAGAACGAATTGATAACATCATATATAATATGATAACAACTGTTTAATAATAATAACTCGGAAATTTAACGTTTGCGCATATGCAAGTCAATAAAAATTGGTCGCTTGCGGTTGTTTTGTGAATCACTAGTAGTAAAACTGGTGGTTAGTTATACAATCGTTAATCGGAGATTGTAAGAATGTATTCATGTAACCGAAACTTAACGGAACTTTACGGGACATTGTAAAAACGGCCCTTAGTAGTATATCCTACATGTTCTTCAGTAACCTTAACGTACCTATATTTAATAACTGTATTTGAAAATATATTCCCAATAAATATTGAAAAGACATGCGGTATAATTAAAGGTTTTTTATTTGTATACCATAGTCACTATATTACCTATGTTTGAAATTTAAAACTCAAGGTCAACTCAATAATTCGCTATTATTAAACCGTTTGCATTAAATATACACTTGTGGTAGATTATTATTTAAAACAGATTATCCACGTGCGTGAATCAGTTTAAAAACATCCAAAAACTTAATGACAGGGGGGAGGGTTGTAAGTAATATACCGCCAATAGTGTAAAAAATTATACTTATAACAATAGATTTATTTCCGTATAATTTAATCGTACTTAAACAGTAAAATAGTCGATGTTCTATAATAGGGGTCTTCAAAGTTTTTTATTCGAGTGCCATATGAAAAATTAAATGCACTTGGCGGGCCAAAAGTATATAAACACAAATTATTTTTAATATTACCGAAATATAATATATACAAGAATTAAAAAATATATATATTTTTGATTAATAATTTTATATAGTTTGTGCTTACAAAAATCTGGTTTCCAAACCCATTCACAATCTGCTAGGAACTAAAAACAATGATTTTTTCTTTTCAATTAAAAAAATTTAATTTTCTTATCTCAAAAAATCGTAATAAAAACATGGCTGAGTTATCGAACTGTCATATTCTGTATATTTGCAGGGTATAATCTGTTTCTATTTATTTCAAAAACGTTTAAAACTAACGATTTATTTAGATTCTGATTTTTTATCCAGTTAGGGGTCAGTTAAAACTTGTTCACGGGCCGAACGTAATTTGGAGACCCCTGTTCTGTAATATACAATGTATAAGCACATATATATTTTAGTCTTTCAGTACGCGTTTGCTGTCGATGACGGAAACATTACCTATCGTGTGAAATCGCGTCTTCAGGAGATTGTGATAGTGATAGCTGATATCGTTTTGTTTTGCGATTGAATATTTCCGAGCCCTCCAAATGGCGTTGATTTTTTTATTACATCGATTGATACGAGATAAGTAAGAGTGGGCATGGAAAAAATAAACAGTCATGTTATAATAATATAATAACATGCCTATACTATATATCTCTTTTATTCGTTGATTGTTCGCGATTATATTGCAGTATATTTTTGATTATTATTATTATTATTATTATTATTACGTATACACTATACAGTATATACGTTAGGCACGATAAAGGTATACCCACGTTCGTTTATTTCTGCTCACCCCTTTTTGAGCTGCATATGTATATATATATCGTATTTTTCTGTTCAATCGATTGCGTTATACATCCACTGCAAGCACGCTCGCTGTTTCAGCGTGGGTAAAACAATTACGTGACACCTATAATTACACAATAATAGTATATTCGGTTTTTATTTTTTTTTCAAGCATCTTTTATGTTAATTGTTCGATTAAATGTGATGCACGGGCATGGTTAATTATTAACATTATTGTGTGTGCGACACGACATGCGTTTGTCAAATCACCATTTTTTTTTTGTAATTATTGCGTACAAACCTTTAGTGTTTATGACATAATACAATATATACGTACGACCTAAACAAATTTTACTCGGGAAATTCGTCGTCAATGTGTATTTTAGCGATATACTATATTTTTATGAGTAAATTTTAGTTGTATATTTAATAGATAGGGCAACAGGATGAGTACAGTTTGCCAAGGGTGCTTTTAGGATTATTAGACTAGGCCGGGCCGGGCATATAATATTGGCATATACACAGTGTACAGATTTGGCTTTGGTGTCCCATTGGCACGTGCGCGCAAAGTCATTAAAGTATATTTTAAATTTAACTCATGTGAAATGTGTCGTTTACAGTAATTCCTAAAGAAATATGTGTATAAAAAAAACGATAATTATAATCTCTCGGATTGATTACAGTGCTGGCGACGAATGAAAATTATAATGTTTACAGTTATTTTATTTTAAACGAAAAACTACTACGTTTGTTTTATTGTATACTGCAGTTAAATAGGTGCAATGTGTACGCATATTACGGATTCTCCGTACGAATGAAAAGAAGGACCGTTTTCCATCTCGTTTTCAACCTGTCAGTTGTAATATTATACATTTTTTTTTTTTTTTACATCGAAGTTTAACCGAGCTGTCAGCCATAATTTCGTCTAAGAAAATGGGTTTACCAAAAAACTCCATGCATGTATTTATATATCTATATATAGTATATACGCACGTCAACAATGTATGACATTCTCAACGTTTTTGGATTTCGAAAGCATGTTGCATTTTTACGGTATAAGTAAACTTTTCGTCATATATATTATATATATATATATATACGGTCATTGAATATGAATTTCATACGTTCACTCGATGTTTATAATATCGACGAAAGTCGAAAATCGTATACGTGATAGGTACAAGGAAAATCGTTGGTAAAATAAACTTTTATTTTTTCCAAAATGAATTATATTATTATTTTAACTTTGCGACTGGGTTAGTAGGAAAAATATATTAGAATTTCGAAAAAAACCGTTTATATTTAGATAATTAATAATCGATTTTTACGTATGTATAGTAATATATTAATATGACATTCAAAAGTTAAATTTAAGTATGTAATTTTTTCATATTTTAATCATATTTCAGTATTGTAGATACTTACATTTCACCAAACTCTCATTTTTGATATTTATTGTTGGTTATTGATTTTTCCAGTTGTATATAATATAATAAACTGATAAATTATATATTTATTTACTTTTTAAAATAAATTATTTACACATTTTTATTAAACATATTTGTGCTATAATAATTAAAAATTTACAACTCTATTCAAGTTGAAAAAAATTAACTGCTTTCGCTTCACTTAGAATTCGAAATCTAAAATATATTTTTGTAAATCCTATGTTTAGACACGTTTTGGCAGTAAAACTTTTATTAAGGTTCAGTTAATGTGAATATTTGTCTGGTTCATTAAGGGGCCGCAACACCAACAAAAAATCGACCTAAAAGCGTGAAAAAACTGTGGGACTTTGAAAAGTCGGATTTAAATTCTGAAAATTGTTTTTAATTTATCAGTTTGTCGTCTAGGGTGTTTCGTATCGGGGTGTTTATTTTTTTAGCCATGTTATTTATCATTAAAAACAACATTTTTAAACATAAATAAAAATGCTTTAATCGGTCCCTAGAAAATAGGCCACCATATTCAAGTCTGTTTACAGATTGTAAGTCCGACTTTCAAATGGTCCACAAATGTATCATACTTATTGGTCTTTTAGGCAGAAATTTCGTTATTACACAATAATAAAAAATGATACGTATACAGGGCTATTTTTTAATTAATTTTAAAATGTACTTAAATATTTTTAAATTGTTAGATTTTTCACAATTTTTCTAAAAATTGCCTTTACAAAACCCCTTAAAAATCGCAGGTGTTGCTGCTCCTTAGTGTAAAAATGTATAGTATCAGTGACACTGTCGGTATATTATATACCTGTCGATTATTTTTTTCCCCCGTGAAATTGTACATCGCAATATAAACAACATTTCGATATAAATATACAAAAAAAAAAAAAATATAATACAATATATTTTCACAAGCTTTAAAAGTCATGAAAAGGAAATGAACAAAATAAAAAGTATAATAGCTTTTATAACATTTTTTTTTGTAAAAAGTTCACATATAATAGATAAACTTAAAATAGCTATTTTGAATTTAAACAAAATTCTATTACAATTTATATGTTCCTATAAATTAAAAATAATTAAACAACTGAAAAAATATCTAAATGAAATAAGACATCTAGATGTCTACAAGATATATAAGTACAATACATTTTTTGTCGATTTAAACGTAAATACTTTATGCTAAAAACTAATTTTTTTTTTATTATTTATTGAATTTATAGACTGTGATGAAAAATATATATATATATATTATTAAAAAATTACAAAATATATGGATTTCAGTAATAAATTATTGATAATAATAATAAATTTGATCTAGTGGTGCAATATTATATTTATATTTACAGACATACCAATGTACATAGTTCACTTATTTTATGTGAACTACGAAATCATTATACAATATGTTAAATATTATTAATATGAATTATTATTTTTATTATTACTACTTAGTATAAAAATTTGTAAAAAGTTCAATATAGGTATTGTTAAAACCAGTACAATACATCCAATTTTATCTAATAATCAAGCATTCTCCCTTTGTCGAGCTCGTTATAAACATTTATCTGAAAAGTGCTATCATAATTTTATGCCCCGTGCAGAATCATCTTTTTTAAAAGAAATTCGTTCTTTCTGGAAATTTATAAGAAAAAATCAGGCTTTTTCGGGGGTTCTCTGCACCGTTACCTTTAAAGATAAGTGTAGTACCGATATTTATGAAACTTCTAACATGTTTACTAAGCATTTTGTGACTGCATTCTTGTCAAACTGCAATCCAGTTTCTACGCCTACAATGAACTCTTTGCCCCATGATCTACTACACAACCTATATTTTTCATCTGATGACATCCATCGTGGATTATGTAGACATCGGGGTGATTTTTCTAGTGATCCTGATGGTATTTTTGGTGACTACCTATTTCAATTAAAAGATTTTCTCTATTGGCCACTCTTTCTTTTATTTATAAAATCGCTTGATGAAGAAGTGTTTCCTGACTTATTTAAACTTGGTGCCATCACACCATTTCTTAAATCTAGAGATCCTACCCAAGTAGTTAATTATATATATTCCTGTCTTTATATTGTCTCATGTTGCTAAACTTTTTTAGTCCCTGATACTCTGTACGGTCAAACATGCAATTAATCAAGTTCTAGTCGATGAACAGCATAGCTTTTGACCAGGTCACACCACCACGACCTTTAATTTGATACTCACTTCCTACATTATGGATGCATTTAGCCTTCGTGAACAAGTCAATGTAATTTTCACAGACTTTTCATAGGCGTTTGATCGGGTTAACCATGATTTCCTTATGAATATCCTAACTGATACTGGAATTGGTGACCCCCTTCTCTATTGGATAAAGTCCTATCTATAAAATAGAAAACAATGGGTAATGATACATGGAATTTCCTCAAATATTACGGTTCTCACGTCCGGAGTTTCGAAAAGTGCTCATTCATCTCCCTTACTATTTTGTATCCTCGTTAACAGCGCTAGCTCTATTTTACAACATGCTAAATTATTAATATGTGCTGATGATATAAAATTATATCTTAATATCTCGTCTATCGATGAATGCTTACGACTTCAGGCTGATCTTAACCGTTTGGTTAACTGGGGAAATTCTATTCTATATTCTAAATTCTGATTGTTAGACGTCTCTAAATGTCGATCAATGTTATTCTATCGTTGTCTTAATATTACGTATTTTACTTATTCCATCCATAAAACACCAATTCAATTTTCCATTTAGGCTTTAAACTAAATCATAATTGATGTCCCAGACTACATATAGAGGAAGTCAGTTGCAAAGCTATCAAGCTTCTAGGCTTTATTCAGCGTATATCTCAGGGATTCAAGCTGATTGCTCTTATAAATATACTATACTGCTGTCTAGTTCGACCTATCTTTGAATATGGATTAGTTTTTTGGGACTCTTTCATAGCTTCTAATTGTGTCACGTTAAAGAGGGTGCAAAGAAAGTTCCTTCGCTTTGCTGCATATATATTAAATATATCTTGCCCTCCTCATGACTATACACTTGTTTGACAATTATTTAATCTTACCAGACTGGTTGGCCGCAGACATTCTGCAAGTTTATCCTTTCTATCTAACTGAATATCTCGTAAAATTGATTGTCCTTCTTTATTAAAAAATAAATAAATTTTAAAGTACTATATTGTACTAGATTCTTGGCTCCTTTCTTCATCCCTTTTT
The DNA here is from genome assembly GCA_025469235.1 of Pemphigus obesinymphae. Taxonomy (NCBI): domain Eukaryota; kingdom Metazoa; phylum Arthropoda; class Insecta; order Hemiptera; family Aphididae; genus Pemphigus; species Pemphigus obesinymphae. The sequence goes on from JAIPRL010000082.1 coordinate 171,618, forward strand.
TGTGAACAAACTATCTCAATAATTCCCCCTTATATCGTCTAATGCGCATAGCTAATGAGGATCCTTCCTTCTATTTTTGATTATATTTGTATTATTAGCTATTATCTATTATTTTACTATTAATTTAAATTTAATTAATATTTGTTTATTATTATTTATTACATATTATATTATTTATTGTTTGTTTGGGTTTTTGTCGTTTTGTTTTATAAAATAAAAATATAATATATTATACATACTCGCATATAGATATATATTCAAACCAAATTAAGAAAACAATTTAGTATACACTATACAATGAGGTTTTTTGTTGAAATATGAAATTGTATATTATAAATGCAAATTATTAAAAAAAAGTTTCTGTATCTTTTTACTAAAAAAAACTACAAGATACTATATATTATAATTTAAAAAAAATATCACAAGATATATAGGTATAATCATACAGTAAGAATATATAGAGAGGCCATACCGTATATTATACATGGTACCGTCTGAGTAGAGTAATTAGTAGAGAAACATAATTTTAACTAAATAAAATGATTCCTAAACTATTATTATATTAGTTAAACTGTAAAACATGATGTTATCTCATATTAACTTGTTGATTACGAAATCCCGTGTATTGATAAGTTATAATGATATGTTTTTACAGTTTTGCTAACATGGGAAAATATGGGAATTTTTATCTTTTTATCTGGTTACTATGTTTCTCTTGACCACTTGAGCCTGCATCAATTTTAAATTACGAAGAAATAACAAATCTGGTATTTGCGAAATTTACCGTTTTTCTGTAGTTTTTTCTTACGCGTTAACATTTTTTTTTTTTTTTTTTTTGAAATAATCTAAAAACGACTTCTCTAAAGTACCAACTTGATGAAATTCGTTATCGGAAAATGAGTAAGTACTCCTACTAGAATTGTTGGTATAAATACGTGTTTGAGAAAAGGAGAAATAAAATTTATAGTTTAAAAAAATCCTTGAGTAAATCCTAGTGACTATCCTAGTCCTAATCCTAGTACCTGCAGTGAAGGTATGTATATGTATATAGAGTTGTGATATTTTAATACAAATAAAATGAGGATTTGGGCAATACAGGGTTTAAATTTGGTGGCTGCGATTCCCAACCTCTCCCATCCCCCTCATGCTTAGCTTAATTCAATATCAGACAGGCACGAGCCCCCTAAAAAAATCAGTGGCATGAGTTGATCTTCTCAATTATTTTAAGCCTTTTCGCTTATTTCCCGTTATAAAAAGCATTTTTCGGTATTTAGTTAAAAAACACGTCTCCCAGTTTTTTTGATCACCCATGCAAATAATCCTATAGCTATCAGGAATCAGGCGTGTGCCCACTAATTTATTTACGACTATATCAATGGTATTACGTAAATATATGTTTATATGTTGTATAGGTACGTATTATAATTTTATGTTCATTTATATATAGGCAGTGTTATATATATATATATATATATATATATATATATATATATTGCGGTGTAACGGTGGTTTTTTACGAAGGCAAATAATAATTATTGTTTAATCGATATTTTGGGTGTGTTCCGACTTGTTCGCTTATGAGCGTCGGCGGACAAAAGATTACGTATATCGGCAATAATAATTCGGAGGTCTATACTATTCCCCAGGTAGGTATAGTTGCATAACATCCTAAACAAACTTGGTACTCCCGATGTGTCGTTTAAGTGTATTATACATATATATATATATACCTAATACGTCTTATACCTTTAACATTTTATCGATTTCATTTCATTCCATTCGTATTTCGTAGTGGTGTACTTATATGTATACTTACATATAAGAATATTATACTATATATATATATGGAAATAACCGAGAAATAGCATTTCGAGACATAGGTATATGTATTATATTATATGTGCAAAGATCGGTTTTTGAAAAAAAGTTCTTCGACCCATATCGTAGTCGTTCAATATCTATTATATAATTCGGAAAGTTTGTTTGTTTGTTTGTTTGTTTGTACGGAATAGAAATCTAAACGATTCGACCCGTCGACACAAAATTGTCCATACATAATATTATGTTGGTCATCGTTCCCCGGATCCGGTGCAGGTTTGAGTAAAGGCGATATTCCACGCTCTCCGTGTATTTGCCGTTCATACAATATAGCTCTCTGATTGGTTGAACCACTCGATAACTTGTGGTATACCATTATGGTTAACCGTGTCTTCCGATATATAAGCTTGGATACCACAAAGTTGAACAATTTTCAACTTTTGCCCCGTGTGGTTATGTTATCAGTTATCAAAAAGTCCAATTATTATGATAAGAATTTTTGTTATCTATATCAGAATCCTATTATATAATATAGTGAGCACAATGCACATGGAATTAAATTTTATATAAAAACAAACATTTGACATTTTTGGAAACGGAGAATATCAATTATACAGGTTGTCCAATTTATAAAAATGTTAGGTTGGTGTTTAACTGAAATGGTTAATAAACTACGGTTGCTATGGTATCATGTAATGATATGATACATATGATATGATATGCACGGACTGTACACGGTGAGCGTGGAATACCGCCTTAACGCTGATAAAAATCCGTCGCCGCGAAAGTAAAGCAAACAGTAATAACATCTTTCCCGCGGGAAAATTAGTAAAACAGTTTTCGTCGATATTCCGGTTACCAATTATATGTGCAGTAATAATAAATTAATGTAAACGCCGTACATATAATACAGATTAACCTACTTAAGGATTATACTTATATGGTCTGGAAACAGTAACGGTTTTAAACATTTTAAAGGATAATTAACGGTTATATAATGTAGGTATTGAAATGTTAAAGGTTGAAATACAGAAATAGTAGTTTTTTTATTTATTTTTTTTATATTTCTCGGGTTTTGCGGGTAATTTTTAAATACATCTTAATTATACAGTAAACTAATAACAACACCATTGGTCATAAGTCATAACGTATATTTAAGTTACATGGAAATTAAAATACCGAGTGGAGCCAGGTATTTCTATAGTGTATTATTATAATATATATGACAAATAAATACATATTTTACTATTTTGTGTTATAAATTATCATTAATTTTTTTTTAAATATTCCCGAGCATTTTATTCCAGTTCGGCGACAATAGCCTTCTATTATATACACATCATACCTGAGTATCCGTTTACGAATTATTACGTAGGTACATCGTAATCCGATGAATATTCTATTGAATATTTAATCGGTTGGTAATTTGAGAAAAATTGAATGCACATATCTATAGCTAAAAATTGCAATAATTTATTCGTTAATAACTGTCACCCGACTAAATAGTTTTGTAATGTGTCGTATCTTTTTGAAACGAGTACTGTAATAAAACGAGTACAATATAATAATTTAATTATTGCACTTATTAAACTATTAAATATTGAAAACGAATATAATTACAATGCACTTTTCACACCGAATTAATATATACTATGGGCGCTTAACCTTATAATTATTAATGTATAGACTATATTATATTTATATACCGTGATGGTTGCTACATTACTATAATATACTTTCCTATTTACACAGATTATATAATAATAATTATAATAATGTAATTAATAATTATCATAAGTTACACAAATAATATGAAATATAATTAATTTACAAATATATACATATTTAAAATGAAAAAAATTAATGAATTAAAAAAATGTAATACTCTTATGAAAATAAAAAAATAGCAATATATATATTTATTTTTATTTTTACAATAATAGACAATTTAGTAAATATCTAATAACAATTTTTGGGAATTTATTTTTATGTATACTTACTTACCCTCGCTCTCATTTTATTATTAAGCTATTCTATCCATTTGACTTTTTATATTCATTATTATTCTGATATATAGGCATTATAGAATTATCAATATATAGGTTTTCCAAAAGTTTCAGCAAAAACTTTACTCTCTATTTTAAGCTTAAGAGTTTTTTTCTGTTTCCGTCACTACATAGCATACATATAATATTTCATAACTTTTCTACTATTATTTCTCGTATATTCATGTCAAAAAATGTTGGCTATAACAATATATTGCCAACGTTGGAAAGAAGTTATATAAACACAAATTTATAATACTTGTTTTGTTTTTCTTGATAAATAGCTTTGTTTCAAAAAAAAAAAAAAAAAAAACACTAAAACCGGTAAATATTTTCCTTCTCTCAATTTTAATTCTACTATATATTTAACAACCGTTATAAATATAAACATAAATAATAATCTCTGTACATTTTTTTTTTTTATTGTTATATATTTAATTTATGCTTTTATATCTAAAAAGAAAAAGTATTGTACAGTTTTTCCACTACGCTATTTGATGCGCAGGGTTTTACGGATAAGTTGTTAAATGGCGAAAACCATTGTTCCGCAGTATATCATTAGTATGAAATTATGTTCTATTATGCGTGACTACACACACACACACATATATATATATGTTTTGTTGCATTGTTTTAACTAAATCTCCAAAATTGAAAAATATATTTTCGAAAAGCTTGTAATGTTCTATATCATACTAAAGTGATGTTATTATATATATATATATATATATTGCATACTTTAACAAAATGCATTTAGAAAAAAGCATTTATTATTATTATAAACATCTTCTCTTTAAAAGGTTCCAAAAACTGTACATGCACTATATAGCTGATAGTATATACTATACTGATATATATATGTACTATTGTATATATGAGAGTTGGCTGGGCCATGGCCAAATTACATAAGGTATTTTGCGCGCGGAACTTTTATTTTCTTTCCAAATATTTCAATTATTTTCACTATTTGCTTATTATATATATAACTAATAATAAAAAAATAAAAATAAAATAACGCAAAGACCGAATGAGTATGTGTATATACACAATATATTATTATTATTATTATTATTATGTGTGTAACGCGACAAAAGTATATATTTCCCAGTAATCCTCGAAAAAATGCCGTCAGTTGTTGACGGGTTATAAGAATTTTTTTTCGTCATTTGTTTTTTTCCACGGATAAAACCGAACGGAACCGTCCGTTTGCATAAGAATTCAAACGGCGCCTTTTCGAATATTATACGCGCAGAAAACGTGCACCTATGCGACGTTGATAAGACCGGCTCAGTGGATAAGGGGAATGGTATACGTGCCTGTACGTATTGGCGCACAAACGAATGTAATCGGTGGTAGAACGTACGTGCGTTTCTGACATCATAAAATAAAAAGTAGGTATACGTCTCGGACGGTTTTCGATTCCAAAACTTTAGTTTTTTCGAAGTCTTCAAAAAACATACACACAGACACACATTTTGGATTTATCAAAAATAAAATTAATTTCACGCCGATTTCGGACGTTAATTATAATTTTTATTTATTTTTATTTATTTATTTTTTGTTTTAGACGACTCGCCCACGGACGATCGGTGTAGGAGACGGTCGCGATTGTTGTCCGAAGGCGAGGTGGTTCTACTCGAGTCGGTCGCCCATCACGGTAAGCGATTACCCAACGGCCGGTTCCTTACCATGCACAAACGTAGACGGAAAAAGCTCACCACCCGATCCTTGTCCAACGAAAATGCACCGGCGCTATTGGACGACATACACCACGGCCAGGTCCAGGTGAGAGAATAATATTATTGTATTTTTTAGTCCACTGTCACGATTATTATCGTCCTTTTAGTGGTTTTTTTATTACAAAATAACTTCTATATAGTATATGATAATATATGCATGCAATGGCCATTATAACGATTAAAAACACTGTTATCACACTGGACCAAATATATCTATCTGCGATTTCAATAAAAATATGCATCAATTTAATAATATGGTTGTTAATATACGTCCAATAAAATGTTTGTTGGTTTAGAAATAAAATACTTATTAATTTAACAGTGAAATAACAAAACGTATTATTGATTTAACATAATATCTTTTATCAATGTCTTAGGTAAAATTGTCCAATTTAATACAAATGTATTTGAATGAACAAATATTTTGTTAATTCAATTATAAATATTTTGTTTTCATTTCTTTCTTTCTTCTTCGTAGAATAAAAACACCCATTTTTTAATAAAAATAGTCAATTTAAACAAAATATTTTTTCAATTTAATAACATAACATATTTTATTACAATAATAAAATCTCTATTAATTTTACAAATTATTTTTATTAAATTATAACATATATTTTGTGAAATTTACAAAATTAATTTGTTATTGTAAACACATATTTTTATTAATTTAACAATATATACATTGAATTAATAAAAATTGTATTATTTCAACAAATATTCGTTTGTTAAAATTTGATTATTACATAATGTTAATTCTACCATTGATATTTGGTTCAGTGCATAAGGTGGGGAGTTCTAACCAATGAAAATCGAATCAGCCAAAGACTAAAATGGCCGTAAAGATTTGCTCACTTTAAGTATACATATACAATTCCTAAGGTTCCTCAGGATATCCTTCTTGGATTATTCGTTGTGATTTTAAAAAATAGATTTTTTGTCAGTATATATTCTGTATATAGTCATGATTAAGTATCAAAAAATGTTTGAAATAAATATATTTTTATTCATCAAACCTTAGGAAAAATGCAAATTTTCTCGACTTATTTAATAACGAGTTACTAAAGAATATTTGGATTTTAACAGATTTAAAATCGGTACTGCTTAACTCTTAAAATGTTCGTTAGGTAATTTTCAACACGTGAAAGGAAATCAAATTTGCCGTCTAATTTTGCTTTACAGACTTAAACGTACGAGGGTGAGAATAATAGTGCGCATAGGGAAAGTGCGGGAATTTTGTTTTCACCACACAATTTTCATATATTCCTGACATATGATGTATTCTGTCATTTATGATAAGTTTCATATAGAATATTCCTTTGGAAATTACTGACTTAAACCTTAACTATAACCTTCAAGTACCTACAAATATATATATATATATATACTTATTATATTATACTAAATTTTTCCTTTGTGAATTATAAAATTAATATAATCTTTACTAAAGAATTTAATACGGTTTTATTCTACATTCATAATGCATTTTCTAATTATTATATTTGCACTTTTTACCTGTATTTTTCTTTTAAATAAGTGACAATACTGAAACAAACGTATGCTACTGTATTACATTCTTAATTCTTGTAATATAGATAATCTGATAGGTAATTTTATTTCGAACTTCTAAATATTTTCTTTAATTAAAAAATAATCGTATTTATTTTAATCTCTGCAGGCGCAAAAAAAAAATCTTTAATTATATATTAACTCAATTGTAATCTCCATCTATAAATTAAAATTTTTATTCTACATCATAATGTCTGAATCACAAATATACTCGTATAAGATGTCTCATTATAAAATATGAACGTAAAGCATATACAGCAATATAATACATTGATATATATTATAAGTAGGTACTTATTTGAATGAAATACTTTTTTCCTTTTAATAATCAATTTAAATACATAATTTTCACTGAAAATCTCCTAATATAATTTTTAAAACTCAATTTTAAAATATTAATAGTACAAATAACATAACTTGATATTTTACTCAGATATATAATTTGAATTATGTGTATATTTCTTGATTAATTGATGAAATTAATTATTAATGATTATATTACGTTTAATGAATGTGTCTATTGACAATAATATTATGAACACAAATCAACATTTAATTATTAATTGCTATATGCTTATTTATTAAACCTCTCATAGATTGAGTTAATTGTAATATTAAAAAATAAAATAAATGTTTAACTATTAATAGCCGTTTCATTAACATTAATATACTGTATTAGTATACATGAAATAATATGTATTTACTGTTTTATTATAATTTAAATACATTAATATGATTTAAAATGTAAACTTTTCGTTTTAAACAATTTGAATATACATAATTACATAAATAACATGTTGAATTCAATATATAAATGAGTAATATTATTAACAATAATGTACTTAATTACTGCTCTTAAGAGGACGTCGCACCCGCATTTGTTATCTACGTCTATCTAATGAGCAATATAGCAAAATTACACCATGTAAAACAATAAATGTGGAGTCTACATTAAAATTAAAGTTTTCCTTTTTTTAAAACGCTGTAATTTCTTTGATAAACATTATTTTACAAAAACGATGTGTAATTTTCTAGAAAATAGTCTTATTTTTAAAATTGGTAATATGCATTTTAACTCTAATTTGTACGTAGACACCACATTTATTGTTTTGCATAGTGTAATTTTGCTATATTGTCCATTGGATAGATGGATAGAGACAACAAATACGGGGGTGACGTCCTCATAGGCAAGTGGAATTGTATACTTTTATTCACAATGTTCATCGATTTATTAAAAATATATGATGTTCATAATATTATTAACACACCTTGATTTTAAGCAATGATAATATCACTGACATTTAAATAAATTACAATAGCTATATTGGCTATAGATTTTCGTGAAAATTAATAGATGTACAAATTCTTATAAAATAAAAATGTATACTGACTGCAGAATTATGACCAAGATTAATATTACGTTAATGTTATTTACAATATTTGCAATTGCACTATATTGAAATAAATATAGTATGAGATTATTTCATAAAATCTACATGATAATATATATAAAATAAAATACGATATATTAGGTGTAATAATTATAATAATATTATGTTATTAAAATATAATATATGAGTAGTGATATAAATATTATTTACAAATATATTAATACAATAATATAGTATCTCACTGAATCAATCTAATATATATATATATATTTTTTTTTAATACGTAAATGCAAAAATATACTTTTATTATAATTCGAATATTTTTTGTATTTTCGTACTAAATCAATTGAATTTTAATTTAAAATAAAAAACTTCATATTCAAATCTTCGTAGAAAATATATAATTTATACATATAAAAACAGTTCAAGAAACAAAACTTTATTTATCTCAGTTTTACATAATATTATTTACAATTAACCTAGGTACTAAAAATGTACCATTATAACGTATTATAATAACATACATTTAAAAAAGTATAAATGCTAAAAGTAGATAATTAATTATCATTATATTAATAAAAAAATATAATTAATCTGCCAATTGTGTAGTCCCATTTTGCCGAATTCCATTTTTCAGTTTTATCCAGTTTTATCAAAGTTCTTAGAAATTAGGGGGCACTGTAATAAACATTGTAGACGTTTTTTTTAAATTTTTATCCCTTTTGTTATGGGTGTGCGCCATAATTCAGCTAATTGAAGTTTAACGTCAAAAATGATCATATTACCACTGTTTTAATTAAAATTTTTTTTTTTTGCAGATAAATGTTTTATGTATGTAGGTCATATATATTAGTAAATTAATTAGTTGGTCACCCAATAGAACGGGATTTTAAAGTCGTTTCGTCGTGTAAACCCGGGTCCTAAATCCAAAATTATATAATCTACCGCTATTTGGAACATTAAATAAAATAGATTTTTTAAATTAGAATGTGAAAACAATTTGAATAAGTATACAGGTACTTATATAAATAGTTATATTCTATTAAATTAATAGTTTTGGTGAATCGGGCCTAAATCATAGCCTATATATTATATAGGTTATATATATGATTGCATACATTTTAACGACTCGCAGTTAATATAATTTTGTAATATTAATAAGTATATCTCGTTTACCTGGGAAAAGTCTATTGAGGATCAATATAGTTTAATAAATTCGCCGGGTTTCGTTTATTTAGGACACTGTGTAAGTTATCGGGCGATGATGAGGAGAGAGGAGGAGTTCACGTGATTTCCTGTCAATTTCGTATTGATCAAAGGAAAATGTTTGCCCTTTGATGTACGTGCTTTAATCCAATATTACATCGATTCAAAGGGGGCGTGGCTCTCTTTTCCTAGCCCGCAGTAAGAGATTATGATGCCTTTTGAGGAGGAAACAACAGCCCCGGAGGCTTGTTTATCGACGATTTGATTTTAGAGCACTAACTTTTGGCTAATTCGCCCGCAAAGTAAACTCGGCTCGCCATACGTGCGCTGCAATGGTTGTTTATTCATCGTTTTCCTTCCGTATTAATTAATTCAGATTAGAAATACAATTCGATATACATGCGTAGGTACGAGCGCGAGCTACAAACGTATAACGTTTAATGACGTACGAACCTAGTCGGATATATTTTTACGAACAAATAAATATATGGAACATTTATGTGGTGAATTTTCGCCAAGTATAGAATAATAATGATTAGGTTGTTTACTACGAGCGCAATGTTTGTGGAAGAAATCTGAGACGCGTGTTGGCCCCGAGAAAACTGGACGCGCGAAACGTTTGCGTTTTAATACACGCGGCGGTCACGAAACAATCGGTTAACGAAAAAAACCGTACAGAGTATCTAATTCTTATCACTTTATTGCTTGTGATATAAAATAATAATAATAATAATAATAACACCACAATACTTATTTATTCGTGAGTTTCAAGGAGGATATAGAATTCATGTGTGTGTACACTGTACGTATCGAAATTTTGTATCCTATGTAGCAAAAAAGGTATGCATTTCGTGAAATACGAAAACGACTCTTTAAGGGGCTTCGACACCGGCCGTTTTTAAGAAGTTCAGTATAGGCAATTTTTAAGTAATTTTAGGAAAAATAAAAATCTAACAATTTAAAAATATTTAAGTACATTTTAAAATTAATCTAAAAATATCCTCATACCCATACTACTTTTCATTGCTATATAATCACGGTATTTTATAATAAACATGCTCACGTATTTCCATAATTGTAGGTTTCTGGATAAGTTTAGACAAAAAACATATCTTGGAAAAATTAAAGATGAGTTGTTAAATTGTGTTTCGACCAGATGGATTTAAAATTAAATCAATATAAAGATTTTTATATTGGTTTCAAATAAATGAAAAAATCATTATTTAATTGTTTGTCATTTATTTAAAAAAAATCATCTGGTAAAAACATAGAAAATATAATAACGAATTCAGAACTTTTTTCAAAATTAAAATTGAACAAGTTTAACACGGCCAATTTATGGAAATGCCAAGACCATTTTAGCGCTTTGAAAA
>JAIPRL010000082.1:182858-200371 GCA_025469235.1 Pemphigus obesinymphae
AGAAAATATAATAACGAATTCAGAACTTTTTTCAAAATTAAAATTGAACAAGTTTAACACGGCCAATTTATGGAAATGCCAAGACCATTTTAGCGCTTTGAAAAATCTACTGTCGAAGACCCTTAAGCGTGGAGATTTTTGCATAAATTCGGCACTAGAATTTGAAATTTTATGTACCTATATATATATATATTTTTTTTTCATTTTGCCATCTATTTTCGTAAACAGGCCGTGAAACATTTAGATAGGTAAATTTATAATTTTCATTTCACGGGTCATTTAGGTCTTTTACGGCTTTTCTGTCGTATAGTTCTTTAACGATCTTGAATTTTGACCCGTTTCACCGATTCACGATCCAAATCACATTTTATTCGGTTTTGCGGTTGGTCTCGTTAAAAAATATCGAGTAAAACTCGATTCAATAATATTAATATGAGACATCTGTCGGCGAAATATTCGAGACGGCTTATCGCCACACATTTTTCCGGGACTCGTCGAGGACTTTGGTCCCTGCAATACTCGACCGACAAGGCTTAATTAGATTTACAAGTGGCATAATGGGATGACCCTGTAGAGTCCCTTTTCGTACGCGACGACACTGCTTGCTGTTTATGGCTTTTAATTTCCAAAGTGCCAAACGGTCGCCGCGCTGTACTTGAGAGAGAGAGAGAGAGAGAGAGAGAGAGAGAGAGAGAGAGGGAGAGCGGTGTCAGTCTCCGCGCCCGCCCCGGTACAAACAACTTATAGTTAATAGATACCTACTGACGTCCGCGCGCCCTGAAAACTTCGCGCCGAAAACTTGAGACTAATGACCGATCCGGGAGCCACAAGGCATCGATAAATTACATATTTTGCCGCCGTCACCAAACTGCCTGTACTGTCCCCGGGGATAAAGTTACTGAGGACTAAGGGTCTGATGACTTTTACGCGTGCATTTGCGCAAAATCCGTACGGTGTCAAAAACGTGGGTGATGGTAATCATCGTCTTCGTATTTCGATTAATTTCGGTGTGTACGGGAAAAATATACATTTATTTTTAACCCTGTCGCTGCAGGAGCGTCCTCGGGGGAGTGGCGAAAAGGGCACACGTAGATTTCGAATTTTCACCGTACCGAGGAACATGCATTAGTTTCACGATAATATTGGGTACATGTTTTTGGGTTGGAAGTGTAGACGATGGATTTACGGGTAGAGACATTTTGTCGGTAGAAAAAATATATTATACAGTTTATAATATATTAAGATACCTACATAAAGATCATTATTTGTTTTATAGTAGTAGTTTTCCCATACGTGTATATGACAGCGACTTAAAAATGAGGATATGTTGATTTTTTTTTTGTTATAACATTTGAAAATAATGATTTTATAGTCTTGAAATGTGTATCAATCATATCAAGTACCGATTTGTATTTTAGTACTTTCTTGGCGTTTACAATTTTTCAAAACGTTTGTCCGTTTTTGGGCTAGCTATACTTATTAAAATTTAAAAATATGTGTAATAAAATAGATAATTAGGATGAAAAAAATGAGAAGGACCGAATATAATTTTCGAGAGAGTTAGTAAAAATTGATCGTTTACTAAAAAAAAAAGAAAAAGAGGGTTACATTTAGATTATAAATTCATTAGGTAATAATGGTGATAGATAAAATATTATTAGCGATATCCAATAATTAATATAATGATTAAAATTTTATGAAAATAGTTTTAAAATCACTCGCTATAAAGTACGATGCCAATATTTATTCAAATTTCAATTTTTTCTCGTCACTTTATTGTTTTCTCTGCATTTTCTATAAAGTTTCATTAATTATTTTACTTTATCTTAGCACCAAACCTCGTAGCACTAATTTAATTCATCTGTTAAATTTCTATACTCGCACACCTCTGTTTTATTTGTCATTGCATTACTTACTGCGAGTACTTGTTATATACATATATCCTGTATTTATAACTTATTTCTATTGTCCTGCTTCTTTTAGTTCTATATAGAATTTACATAATCAGTTCCATGGAAAATGCTTAATATTGATTGTTTTATTGAAAATTCTCCGTGTGATTTATAATATCGAAGTTTAATATTGAAGAATTTTAATTAAACAATCATTACAATATATATTATATATCTGATTTCTCTTAAAAACAACGTTATTTTACAAACAAAATGAATCTTAATAGGTACTTTATATTTTACACGTTATTTCATACGCTAATTTATTTCAAAGTAGAGTTCTGTTTTAATATTCTCCAATTAGGTTCTCCATTATCGTCACTAAATATCTTTGAAATACTATAACCTTTTATTAATGTATCGGATATTTGATAAAATATTAATCAAAAATACAATATAGCGCTCAGAAAAACTTTTGTCTCGAAATATAATATCTATTTTATATACTTACAGCTTTATTACGAATTCAGCGGAAAATCGATCGTCGAACGCTTATTTTCGTTTATTAAACTGTTAATTAACAAAAAAAATAAAAAGTAATCGTAGAAAATGGGATTTAAGAAAATGTCTTCGTACTTGCTATCTATTTATATAATGTGATCCTTTAAAACAAGGAGTGGTAGACCATTATCACAATTGAAAAACTTTTGAAACAATTATATAAAAGCGTCTGATAATACTGAATTTATATTGTATATGCTCGCGATTGTAACTATATTCCTTTTGGATTTATATTCATTTAATTCCATATAACTTGCTCGTCTTCCAATTCTGACGAATTGTTTGAAATTTTGACGCGATTGAAACAAACCTTTGAATACGCTGAATTATTGTTAACTTCTCTACAGAGTTTATCACTCCTCAGTGGCGTATATACATATAAATAGACAAAAGGATCGAAACATTTCTGAGTAAAAAGCTGAAGTTTTTTTTTTTAGAACGGATATATAAAATGAAAAAAACTCGTAGAAATGAGATTTATAGACGCTATTCGGAGATTCCTGGATTTAAATTGAAAATTCCTGCGTGAACTTTTCTCCATTTTTACCTCTATATATACTTCTTGTTCTATTCTATATGCAATTTAAAGAACAATAGTTTCACCATAGCTTTTATAAACATCTTTGGGTAGTGCAATGAACGACAATTTTTATTTTTATATTTGATTCGGCTTATTGAAATATTCACTAATGCAGCGTGATTTATGAAGTGCAATATAAATTGAGATGTCTATTCTTTAACATTATTGTGTATTATAAATTGTCATATTTTTTAAATATTCGACGGGATAAACAATATAATTATATTTAAACCAATGATGCAATCATTTATTAAACTCTGTACTAATAGTACTCTTTTTATGTGAGTAATTTTTATTTGACAGTTCTCATAGTGTATGCTGTGTTGTTAGTGTAAATAATTGTTAATAGTTTTACTTTTTTAATTCGTATTAATAATGTGAACTACAACTAATGCCCGAATTTGAAAAATAGAAAAAGAAGGGGACTTTCGAAAAATTAACATTGTCTCAAACTGTTTTACTCGTTTGCATACTGTAAAAAAAAAATTAGATAACGGCGCTTTTAAAATATTAAAAAAATTCTGGAGAAACTCCGCCCCCGCTCAATGCAAGTATTGACCACAGTTCGCCTGATTCCATATATACCTAAGTACCAAATAGTAAGCACATTTGTATATTTAATTATAACCACTCGAGATTCATTATATTTAATAGTTGATTTATTGAACAATAATTAGAGTTACGTTAATTATTATTGTGGTGACTAAACGTTTGTTAAACCAATTAGTGTATTATTCTTCTTTTAAACATTTTCCACATTTATTATTTTTGCATAAACTCGCATAAAGAAAAAATTTTAATTTTATTTATTTCGTGTCTATGTCCTTAGATTTTTATACATGAAATAAATATATTACAATAATATCTGTAAGATATATATTTGTACGTATGTATAATAGGTATATTATTATTTAATATATATGTTATACCTGTGTAATAAAAGTAATTTTTACGGAATTATAATTAATTTTTTTCTGTTATTTTGTTACAAAAGAACAAAGGCCTACTAATAAAAAATTAACCGTTTTCATCACTTGTCTAAATCTTCATCGATAAATTATTATATAATTTTTATAATTCAATTATGCAACAGTTTTTCAATTTGACATTGTTGGTCGTTCCGCACCGTGCCAAAGGTGTATAATAATATGTATATTTATATATTCAATACAATACAATATGCGCTACGTGTATAATATAAATTTTACGTTGTGCAACTTCGGTATGTTATAATATAATATTATATTAACATTTATGTCATTTTATGTGATTGCAGTGTGTGCTGAAGCACGTCTGGAAATGGCCGTTCAACGCTTTTGCATTAGACACGGCTACAGGGGGTAAGTATAAAATACTGTTTTTTTTTTTATGTTTTTCCATTAAAACGATTTTCTATCCCGTCGTCAAAACGATATAATTATTATCGCGTGCGCCGCAATTTTTTCGCATTGCCGTTTGCAGAGTATCTATTTTTTTTTTTTTTTTTTTTTTGGTTTCGATTTTCGAAAAATAACCGGCCATTCATAAATGTCAAAATTAAATTGCGTTTCCACGGAATGACGTGGTTCACCACGTTTACAAGTGTTCGGGGGGGGGGGGCGAAACCATTGAAATCCAGTCGATGGTAAATTACCGTACATATAATATATGTAAATGCGAATCCTGCGAATCGTATCGTTGCGCAGTCTGCGGGGAATAATACAGAAATCCAATAATTGTCGACGGATTTCCTATATATATATATAATTTACACTTTTGCCACTGCCTTTTGAACATTTAACGAATGTTTCGTAACGGCAAATTACAATAATTAATATCCGATTAATGAAATCCATCTTGTACATTGTGAGCGTTCGCACGGATTCGCAACTACGTGACATTAAAACGTCCGAAATATAACCCGTTTTATGTAGAAACGCTGGGTAAATCGCTTTCGAAAAGTTATTCCGTAGGTAAACATTCGAATATTGTTCCAAAACAAACCCTTCGAACAATAATTTCAGCGGGTTCAGTGCGATAGCTTTTCACACGTGTGTGCGCCGCATTGCAATGTTGGGCGAAAATTCTACAGCTATAACGAACACGTGGCGGGTTTTATTTTTGATAAGTGCCTATACCTTTTTAAATTTAAACGAATAAAAGGCAATTCTCGAATTAAATACGAAAAATTCTGTTTTCGGTTAATTTTTACTAAACCATTTTTTTTATATATCTTTAATATTGTTATCGTGTTATTTATTTACATTTTAATGTGTATATTATTTTCTCTTATAGGACGATCACTTCCAGTACTCTGTGTTCATCTTTTCCATTGGTACGGTTTAATGGAACACTTTAAGCTAGACGTTGTTCAAGTTTGGAAACTCTTCAGTGAGTATATACAAAATGAATACATTTATTATTTTTGGACTTATGTATAACCTATAAAATATATAGTTGATGAAAGATCGATTAAGACGTTTTTTTGTTTCTCTCTCTCTCTTAATCGCTTATTACGAAATAAATATAATTCAATTCATTTTATTCTTTTAGTCTCTGCAATAGTATATATCTTTTTTTTTTTATTTTTTTTTGCTTATCTACGTTATTTATGGGTACTCAAAACATTAAGAAAACTAATGGACGAAATGTAATCGTTATTATATTTCGTACTTTTAAAAATTTTTGTTTAATCAAACGAATTTAAAATATTTATAACATTATCGTATTACCCAATTGTATATATATATATATTTATATTGTACTCGACGTATATATCGTCAAAATTGAATTACGTTTTCATTTTGTTCGTAATTTCATTATTAACACATTTTGATGATACTTTGTTTTATTAATTTATACGCAGTAATAGGTACTAAGAGGTACCGCCTACCTATATATAATCTATATTATAAAAACGATAATATTTCGGGCGATCCAAACAAATAAAATTCATATATATAGCCCGGTTTTATAACAGTAAAAATGCAGCAGATTCGAAAATTCAGTATTCATATTGTACGGTAATTTATAATTTAACGAAACACCGATATCAAAAGTTTGTGTTAAAATCATTAAAATTCATCGTCAAACGCTATAATATCCGACATACGTATCGATAATCCTTTATAAAATTATAATATATATTGTATCAAAATACTGTAGACGACAATACGGGAAAGTCGTATACGATATAATGTGATTTTTATAATACATATATGATCGCACTAATTTTGGAGGAAATTCTGTCACAAAATTTTAACATTGAATTTCCCATATTGTTATCTATAGTATTTGATAGTATAGTATGGGTGCTGACGTTTATTCCGAGTTCAAGTAATTTTATACGTTGCTGTATATTAACGTAAATATATGTCAGAAAAATTTGCGTTAAGTGTCAATGTAGTATTAAATTATTATACGTACTACTATTATTTTATATACGTGTGCGTAATAAATGGTTTTTCTCATTGTCCATATATGTGACATTATAAATAATACAACGCGATTTTTCATTAAAATCACCTGAAACAATTAATATCTATTAAACTAATTTTATTTAAGTTGTTTCAATAATTGGTAACTTGATCCAACTATCATATTAATATAATTTAATATTTTATACTCAACAACTACTGCGTATTTGCATCTATATATGTATTTGCCTATATTTATTATGTGTTTAAAAAAACGTCATCTCTGTATTGTCGAGGCCATTAGATACATTAGATTTACAAACGTATATTTGAGAAAATAAATACTTACCTAGAATTTTTTTATTCACAGTTATATTTTATTTCGTTTATTTAGCATTATTATCGAAACCAAAACCAAAACTATACTCAAAACATAACGTGTTATTATCTGATATGGATAGGCTACGATCAGAAATTTATGAAAAATATGTAAAATGTATTCAAGTTATGTATATCAAGTGTATTTTGAACTATTTATAAAATTGTTTCTTTTTAAAAAAACCGTTAATATTATATATATTTAAAAATATACTGAAAATTTTAATTTTAATAAGTGACATATTATTAATTAATTTATATTATTTAATAAATAATCAATTTTCAAAATAATTCATCAAAAATATGTGTTATATTTATATTATTAAAATAATAATATATTTGCCTTGTCGACCATTTTCAAAGCCAAAATTTTTTTTGATTTTTGTTTCAATATATAATTTTAATACAATAATTGTACAGGTGCAGTTTATAAAATGAATATATTACGCGGTATATACTGTATATTTATTGTATCATACTTAAATATATAGTGGAATTTATACGTGAACCTTTTAAAAAAATCTAATTTATTTTTGCTGTGCAAATTGCTCTTTTCCATTTTAAAATATATTATATATTATGGTTTAAGATAAGTAAAGGTTTTCGAGTAAGTTTTGAATTAAAATACTATAATTTGTTTGAAAATACATTTTATATTTTAAGATTTTTAGAGCAAATTAAAAAATCGTGTACAACAGTATTTTATTTTTAATAATGAATAATATGAATAATGATTTTTACGACGGTGCATATTTTTTAAAGTATTTTTTTTTTTTTTACGTCATAATACAAAATATAATTAAAATCATACGTGAATAAAGTTCATTAAGTTTATTAAAAGTTTTAAAGCCCCCATATACCTACATATAATTATTTATGTTAATACTGTGACAATGGACAAACCTATAAATATGTTCATTTCGTTTATATTTAAAATGAGAGTAGGTATATATAGGTAGTATATAATTTCACATAAAACGTATTTTTAGTTTTAAATTTAAAAAATCACTTTAAAACACATTATATACATTATACTCTATATAAGATAATAACTTAAAGTAAAAAAAAAAAAAATACAATTTCATTAATAATATATGTACGCTATTTTTTAAAAAAATATCCTAGTTTTATTGAATTTCAAATTTAAATAGTTTTGTGAATCCTTAAAATTCGATGATCCCTTATTTCTGAATTGTTTCGGGGGGTTTTTTTTTTTTTTAAGACCATTCTAAACGGCCTTGTTGGTGCGGTGTGAGCCGTTTATTAATATTTTATTATTTGGTCGAAATGCCGTCGTAATGTTTTTTCATTTGTTTTTAATTTATTTAAGGAACAAAAATTTGTTTATCTCAACCAGTAAAATGTTACATTATTTATTTTATTTAACTTATCTATTTATACATATAGGTAGGTTCGCTATTTCATGTTAATGGCAAACGCAAACTATATATATTTGTTTAAATATTATTGTCATTATATAATAGGTATAACTGTATGTGTATGATTCGTACTGTCGTGCACATGAACCTTTTATGTTCAGTAATATTTGTATACGTTTCCATTTAATATTTACATTAAGGTGCGTTCGATATTATTTGTTTTTAAAGTTCTGTGTTTAATTTATTTCGAAAATATAATATATATTCTACTTATAATATTTTAAAAAGTGACATTTAGTTTTAAAAAAATTAACAAAATAAAAAAAAAACATATTTTATTCTATTATTATTATAATATAGCATACTGTTCCATTTTATAGAATATATTATTATTGTATACAATATTATAATAATATCGTGTTTGCGATAGCAATGTATTTTCAATAAATATAACATTCGACTAAATGTTTTTTTTTTTTTTTTTTAAACGTCTTCGGCTATATACGTCATGGTGTCATGGTGATAATAATACAAACCATTGATTAAAGAATATATTATAGAGTGGCTACTGGCCATATCATTTACGGACCTCTATAGTAGCGTGATAGCAAGCATGGCTAAATATCTAGGTACGACAGCAATATTTACGATTTCATCCAGTTGTGCCATTCATGGGATAAAAACAGAAATTGTGACGTCAACTGCCGAGGATTTTTAAACGTAGACAAATGAGCGTATATCTATATATTATTAATTTCATCGGAAGATGACGTAGTATACATGCGCAGTTTGAATTGCAGACATACCTAGATATTTAGCCATGGATGCAAGCAAAATATAAACGCTGCGTGTGACCAGTTTAACAGAAATAAAAATTGTTTGTACTTATAAGATGTAATTGGTATCACCATAGAATAAATTGTGTTTGGTAATTAATTTAGGTTATGTTTGAAAACCCTCCGGGAATAATCAATATATTTGTGGCGAAATCCCGTTTAATTTTCACCAGTCTGAGTAAACTAAATTGTGTAAATACGCTAAATTGTATTACAATATTGTATACGAAAATATATGGTAATTTGTTGGTAATATAATATTGGTCTCTCTGAGCTTTTACATTTGCAATGCTTTACTGATATATTCGTATTGCCAGGGGTTGTTACAAACTCATTATATAAAATATGAAGTAAATGCAAATGAAACGCACGGAATCAAATAACAGTGTAGAAAAAGATACGTTTTTAGTTAATAATGTATCTTTTTTTTCATTATAAATACTTGAAAGTAGGTGTATTTATCCTTCCTCCTCAAAAATATAAATTATAGATGGGCTAAAGCCCCTTCAAAATTAATCTTAAGTAAATGGTAGAGTTATCTTAACTCTAATATCGCCACGTAGTCCATCACCTTCTAAAGTTTGCCGCTGTTATTCGTAATATAAAAAATAACTTTTATAAATTTTCATGTATTATACTCGTACATATAAACATGATTTTAGATGGAAGGGGAGCACTATGGGGCGATGCTAGATTTAAGATAATTCTGTTATTTACCTAAGGTTTATTTTGAGGGGGGCTTAGTCTGCCTAATCTTTATATTTTTGAGAGGAGGATGCAAATACACTTTTTATATTCTCTTACTTGCAATTACTAATTACGTACTTATAACCCTACAGATTATATTTATTACATAAATATCTTTATTAACTTCCTCCTTAAATGAGCTCCAGTTCAGCCTCCGACATAATATTATACATTGTACATAGATACAACGTCTATAATTATACCATTTGTGTACGTTCACATAAAACTCGAACAAGTTTAAATTCCTTTCAAATAAACATCTATCTCTTTTTAACGTATTTTATTTTAAAGAACTTTCATCTGACTGAAAATAAAAAAACCGCAATGAATATAGAATTTAGAATAAAAAATACGACTTGCAGTCTTTTGTGCTTGGTGTTCTCGAGAGAAGAACATTTCATTCGCCTTATAATCCTCTTTTTGTGATCATTATAATTTGTATTTTATTCAACAGTCGTTTAGTAAAACATACGCTACCAATAGAAAATAAATATTATGTATGTATATAGTATACGCATTATACTATATAATATATTTTGTTTTTCAACAAACTAATGTATAGCCATCGAACTCTTATATAATAACTTTAAGTATTTAAATATATTATATTTTAGGTACTTACTTTCTGTTTGTTATTTTCTGTGTATTTCTAAAGGAACGTTTAAGAAGATATAAACGAACAAAAAAATATTTCCATTTTATATAGGTACTGATGTATATATATATATATATTATTTATTTTAAATCAAAGCAATAATAATATATAATATTATACATTTTTAACAAGATAACATAAGTTAATATATTGTTCGATACCTACTTTAAGCAAAGTGTGTGGCGGGAGCAAACAGTTCATAACTTTTAGTTTCGTAACTTATTAAATAAGGAGTTAATGTATATGCAAGTAAAACTTAATTAAAAATTAAACATTCATAGAATAATTAATAAGACGTAAGGAGAGCAAAAAAAAAAAAAAAATAAAGAAATAAATAAAAGTGAATAAACATAAAAGTACAAATTTAATAACTAATAATTTAGTAATGGGACTGTTTACAATATTTGTTTTACATTAACCTATCCAAATATATATTTTTGTGATTGACAAATCATGTGATTAAATACATTTTCCCATAAATTCAAAATTTAATTAGATAAATAATTTAGGTTTCATAATTCACTCGATTATACAAATTTATTCTCAATATTTGACCGTTAAAACCATAGGTACATTATATTTAATGTATTATATGTTATTAAATATTAGTTGCACCAATTGTTTTAATTGTTTCTGGACAGAGCGAGTGATCTATCTTGATCTTACAATGATGTTTATTATTATGATTTTTATTTTTTCTGAAACAATTATTCAAGTAAAAGTAGAAATATGAGTACCTAAAAGTACGAGTTTTGGAATAAAACACTTATTTGATAGCTAATTCGTTTTAGGTGATACTTTCCAGAAGTTATTTTTTTATTTCCTTAGTATAGTTTTCTTAAGTGTAAAGAAAAACTACCTTTTGTTTTCAAATTCAACATTTCCACCAAGTGTATCTAATAAGATAATCGAAGTGCTTCGACCCCTATTGACCCGATCGTTTTTATTATTACATTCACACTATTATATTTAAATTTTATCTGAACACAATTGTCAATTTTTATATTTAAAAAACAATTTTAATTTTAATGTTTATAACTAATTCATTTGTTATTTCATTAGAATATTATACAATTCATAATTATAAGAATTCAATGTTTACTTGTTTATGCAGTGTTATATATATTGTTTAATAAATTTGAAACAACTTAATTTGAAATTTTGTTTATCGAAAACGAACTTTTCACGTTTTTAAATAATTACCATTACATATTATAGTTCATTTGAATAATGAATATATCTTAATTTTCACTATAAGTGTATCTAAATGTATTTATGAACGATATTGTCTTGTAAAATATTGTTACTTTCGGTTATTTCTATTACCTATATATTAACTTAAACTTATTACTAAATGGATTTTTTTTGTAAAGCATAACGAAATCATGTCTTGCAAAGTGTTCACTTAAAAGCTATAAAGTATAAAGTTATACATATAATAACCTCGAAAAGTTTACATGACGTTATTTTATAATATTTTTCGTATAAATACGTGTTGATACGTTTTAATCGATATAATTATCGTTAAACATGTTCGACTTTATACTGAACTTTAAAAGCACGTGTTATTAGGTATAACAGTGAAAACATGCATCTCTCGGCCATAACGTCCTTCCCGGGTGACACGCATAGTTTATGTTCAGTGCGATAGGTACCGTTTGCTGTTTAACATAATAATATATTATACATGGTACACAACGGCAATGATGCTGCCTTATTATTATGCTAATGTTTAATCCAATTTTTTTCGAGTTTATTGAATATGATCCGGGTTCTTTCAATAGATAATTTTCAAAAGTAAAAGTCAACATAAATATCCCCAGAGAGACGATTATTATATGAATTCAAATTTTACGATATAATATATTAGGTATAATGGCTTTGGTATTATTTTCTAAATCGATAATTGAACCTTAACCGTACAAATACGCTCTCGCGGGTATATAATTGAGTTTATATGTACTTTTTTGATGACTCTCAAAAAAAAAAAAAAAAAAAAAATATATATAATCCCATTATACGATCATAACGGAATTATCAATATTCTACTTTGTATAATGTGCATACTCGTCGAGTTGTTAATTTATATACATGTATATAATAATAATTATACCTATATACCTGCTATCTACGCACGAAACGCGAAACTTATAATAACAACGATATAGTATTATATCTATTTAAACTGTTCCTGATGTTATAATATAACAGTATACATATCAACGTCGTTAAAAAATTTCAAGTTAAAATTGTTGTATTTATTTAAAAATGTGTACTGTCGTATAAATATAGAGTGGTATACGGTGTGCGTACTACGGCGATGACGTGTTAAAATAGACGGAAAGAGAAAAAAAAATCGTTTATTCACGCCTATATTTATGTGTGTATGCAATGTATATGCAAATGTCTCTACGGCCCTATACTATATCTCTGTTCTATATACGCACACGATTATCTCATAATATTTACGTTTATACCATAACAATACATATATATTCATTATAGGTTACTCTATATTATTATTATTATTATTATTATTATTATTATACTGTGTAAGTAATGAAACCTTATCCAAAACCTTAGCTGGATATAGGTTACGCGCGGTGACGGTCAATATCGTTCGATTTCGAATTTTGAAATAATAATTGAATAGCGGATTCTGTAAAAATCGAAACTCTTCTAAACGCGTTTGTACTGTATTTTTTATTATTATTTTTTTTTTTCCACAGGTCTCATAGAGGAAGGGTACCACAGCACGAATCCGTACCACAACGCCATCCACGCCACCGACGTGACGCAGGCGATGCACTGTTTCCTGCAAGAGGACAAGGTCGGTGTATATATAGTGTATACTGCATATCATGATAATAATACCTATTACATAATATGGATTTCTCGATATTTCGTTTCCTTACAAATATCTTTATTTTAACTATGTATACTTACCCACAAACAGGTCGTTTTTGGCGCCGCAGTAATCCTGTGCTACGGATTTAAATCCTCCGATAGAACGTTGTAGTGCAATATAATATTATGGGCGATTTATTATTTATTTCAATATGTCATGGGTGTGTACACAAAAATACATTTTTCATGGTGGAGGCCCGCTTAGTAAAATGTACATATTTATACTTCAGAAGTATGGTAAATTCCTTCATAATTCGAGTCCAGTTCGTACGTGACTATATTGATTTTGATCGAATAAAACTCGACTGACTTAGGTATTGAAAATAGTTCTGTAATATCATCCTAAAGACATTCAAACACTGTGCAATTTATAAATTTAAGACGAAACAAAGTATTTAATTTATAGATTATTATAGGATACTTCATTCTTATATTAAATTATTGAAGTATCATGTGTACTACAAATTGTTTTGTATCAGTTTCAAACTGCTTATTTATCTAATGAATATAGAAAGTGTGATAACAATAATGATAATATATTTTCTAGCTAAAAGGTAAATATGAAAATCATTGAATAACTGAATATAATAACTAAATACCTAAATAGGAAGTAAAATAAGTCAATATATTTCCCTTATCGCCCCCCTCTCTAATTACGCCGGTGATAAAAAGGAACGAATTTCAACTCAAGTATAGAATTCAAGTAGTATTGAGATTATAATATTTTTGATATGTATACATTTTAAATATTTCAGTCTAAAATTTTCGTTGTATCAAAATCTTCATTGTTATCTTCGCATGATTAGCGACACATTTTATGTTTCTTATATTGACTAAAATACGTATTAATAATGTAATAATAATGCTGAATTGTATCTGATTTTGCACGAGTTAGGTTAGACCAACGATCACAACATCAGAAATTAATACTTTAAAGCGACGTTTTCTAACTTTGCCAAAATACATTATATACCTAACACAAAATGGATAAATATTAAAAGCGGAAAGTACCTATACCTAATAATAGGCTTTAACGACTAGCTGCAATAGATTGATTTAAGATATTATGTTTTCTTGAAAATTATACGGATATGTCAATTATGTACATGTTAGTATATGACTCGTATAGTCTGCATCGTCGAATATCGACCCATATTGATTTCTTGGATTAAAAAAAAATTAAATAATAAAATACCCATACTGTGACCGATATTAAGGTGAAAATACGTCTATTATCACGTTTTTGTTTCCGTATACACATATAATAAATATATATATATATATAGGTACGTTTAACGCATTTTCTTAATTAATATACCTATTATACATCCTATAGAAATTCATGTGTCAATATGTATCCTTGAAATATATTTATTTAAAATAAAATCCAATTTAGATAATTTTATCCTGCAGGATTTCACGATTCATGTTGTTCGGGTACTTATCTATTGTTGAATTTTCAATATGTTTACTGTAAGAAAAAAAAATATGAATTTAATTTGAAATATTATTTTATGTTCCTTTTATTTTATGTAAAAAAAAAAAAGGTGGGATTCGGTTATAGAGCTTATGTTACAATATTTTATACACATATATTATGTTTATTGTTTACACATGTATATATATATATATATATATATTTTATATGTGTATATTATGTGATATGTGTTCCGGTGCTTGTATAATAATAGGTACGTGTTTGTTGAAATTGTTGATATTTTCTCGTATAAATACAAGAACGCCGAACGAACGATTTTTCCGCAATAAACTTGACACGCCCGATGGTATCTATTGTGAAAACGAAAAAAAAGTTAATAAACTGTCAAAAGTCTAAAAGTTTCGGTTCGCAAATATTCAAACGAAAATTTTTACTGGCTGCGAGTTGTTACGTATTTTCGTCGAACGACGACAACCGAGAGATTTCCTGATATGACGCGATTCCCATTCAATTATTTATCGTTTTAGAAATTGTAATTTTCTCACGTTTTCGCACGTGTACGAGCTCTATCGCGAAGTGCACGTAATTCGTTCAATCTATAAATATATGGTCCGAACGTTTATTATTGTTGTGGCTTTTCTTCGCGAATGTTTACGCCGTCTTAGGCTCGAAAATTTTCTATAATATGTGTATACCTCTACCTATGTGTAATGCGACACTTAAATTATTACTGGCCAGCAGTTGAACACAACAGACGGAGTTTTTCTCAAGCCCCTTGGTTTAATATATCGTATATATAGTAACTACGCGAAAAGTTGCGTCCAAACCTGCAGAGCAATTTCACCAGTAGTAATATACTTAGTGGAATATAAAATACCCTAATCCAACCAAATCGAAATATTATAGCGAAAACAATTTGTACCTATATAAAAAAATATTAATATTAAATATATATATTTTTTTTGATACCTTATAATAATTTAATTTCGATTTTTTAATTAATTTTAAAATGAAAAGTCATAAAATAAATCTGACCTGTTCAAAAGCTAAAATCATTTAAATTAAAAATACAATCTTATTTTAACTTTTGATAACTACCAATACATTGTACGCACCACGTGACGTTGACATATATTTAAAGGTCTATTTTTATATTCTGTTCTTTGTTTGAATAGGAGGTACTGATAAAACAAGAAAAAAAAATTAAACGACTCACAAACCGTGACGAATATTACCAATACGACGAGTATTAAAATTCAATAGGTACATTTAATAATTATTGAACATTTATCTAGAAAAAAATGACAACAGTATATAATTAGGTACCTACTGATAATACTCCACGATATTCTATCGTTTACACGATCGTCAACTGATTACCATTTCCAGTTTATAAATCCATATTTTTACCACAGCGGTGAGCAAAATAACAGCTAGTGCATACGACGAAAAAGAAATATTTCGCTATACAGGTCTTGCGGTAACTTTTTCACTTTGGTATATGGGCGCTCTCATTTATATGTATGACAACCAATGTTTTTACGCACGATATGTTGTCTTGCAAAAGTATAAAATATAATGTAAAATATGGGCGATTTACATATTACTATTACGATATCTCGAGAATACCCGTCCCTGCGTACAGTTCGGATCCCTTAAACCGAATGTGTGTAGGTACAGGCGTTCGTATATTATTATAAACCAACGGTTCCCAACCCATGAGTCTAAGCCGGGGGTTGGCTCTTTAGGATATGCATCAATATCAAGTTTTTTATATTATATATAAACGTCCATATTTCTGGTTAAAACAAGGTGATATTTAATCAATAATATCGCCATCGTACAATTATATTGAATATAGTTTTATAAAACTAAAATTGAAGGAGAAATCTAATGGATCAGCAATTCCTCTGAATAAGAAGATTATACCTAAAAAATGTTAAATGTCATCACGTGAAGAGAACTCGTTGATTGAACTATCATGTGACCAGACTCTAAAATCGTTTTTTCACTGAGATACTTGATGGGCTTTTCAACCATGTATCTATGTAAACGAGCCTTTATTTACATCTTTACTTTTTTTGAAAAATAAATACAGGAATAAATTGAATGTTGAGAGTGATTTGAGGCTAAAACTATACAGTTTTCATCTAGATATTGGCTCTCTTGTGGGGTACAAATCAAAAGGGACAGTCAAAAATCCCATTGAGTTTTTTTTAACTTTACCACTCGATTTTTAGTTTTCTTATAGTTGTGACAGCTAAGTGAATACAATAAAGTTCTTTTCTTTATAAAATAATCATTTTTTAATTCTTCTTGTACCTACATTATGTTTTCCTAATTACAGACATAATATCTGCACATTATATATATATTTATATATATACAGTGACGTGGTGAAGAGTTTTTTAAGATTTCATGGTCTCTGTGTTTTATGTACATTTGATTATAGTTACATCTTAAATTTCAAATCGTAACAAAAAAATCATTTTTCTTACAATAGTCATCGTACAGATCGTTTTGGGTGGAGGGTGTCTCAAATTATATTTGGCCTCATAGATGAAAGAAGTTCATCACTCCACTGTATATATAGGTATAATATTCGTCAAATTTATATAATCGTTTCTTTTCTCTCTCTCATTCTAACTACCTGATATTTATATAATACGTATAATATTATACACATCTCGTAATCTAATTACGATTGCTAAAATTTGATATGTTGTGCTCAGTTTGTATTGATGA
>JAIPRL010000082.1:200471-226785 GCA_025469235.1 Pemphigus obesinymphae
ATTATTGTACTTAAAATAGTGATATATACGGTTACAAGCAGTTTACATGTTCATATTATTTATTTTTATCTTTCTTTTTTCTCTTTCTTTTATTATTATGTGTAATTAAACTGTCGCTCTCTACCTTTACCACAAGCTTGCTTTTAGAAGGTAGATAATCTCTTTGTTTATTATAAAATACTTATTTTATGTAATATATAGTGATTTAAATAAAAAAAAAAAAAAAAAAAAAAAAAATATTTTTTACCTGCATATTTAGTTAGTGGGCCTTAAAGTTTTTTTTCAAAATTAGTAGTCCACATAACTAAAACGTTTGGGAACCGCTGTTATAAACAATCGCTGCAATCGACAGGTGGCATTTGTCACGCGTGTCTTTCGCCGACGGGACTGTATAAAAGAATTAATAACACCATCCGTCATAATATGTGCGCAAGTGTAAAATATCATATTATACTACGGAAACGTTTCAAAAACTGAAAAATGGCGGATAAATATATCAACTAATGAAAAATGACTCAAATTTTAAAATTCAACAAACTATTGATTAATATAGGTAGTAGGAGTACCTATATATACTTATTTACTCATTAAAAAAAAAAAACTAATATATTATATATATATATATATATCTTTACACTTGCTAATGGTTTTATATTTTATAATCACGTTTTCCTGCAAAGCTGTTATTACAGAATTTAACTAGAAGATCGATGTATAATCTTAAACCGGGAAAATGTTTTCCCGACCACGAATCTTCTATAATATTGAACATATTTATTATATCTGTTTAACAAAATGTATTTATATATACACATAAATACAAAAAACACAATAGATACTATTCGTAATATCGGGGATGGCAGTACTGTGCGAGCAATACCCGTCAATATGTGTATGATTCAACACTAGGGGAAAAAAGTAGTCATAATATTATAAAATACATTAATTTATATTATAATTAATAACATATGTTATTAATTATAATATAAATTAATGTATTTTATAATATTATGACTACTTTTTTTATTATATAAAATATTTTATATAATAATGTTATAAGTTCGAAATTTATCCACTTTTTGGTGAAAAATATAAAGGACATGAAAATAATATTTAGTTTAAATAAATTGGTTAAGGGCGTTGGATACCGACCAGTTTCTTTACCAAAATATCGTATTAATATATATCAAATATCAATCGTAAAAATCAGTCTCCAATTGTACAGTTATCCGAAAACATTTCTGAAAACAGATTTGAATTTGTTTTAAAGTTATAACTTGAGGTCGACTTTCTCATTTTTTTTTTAAACTTTGATTTCCAAGTTCTCTTAAATTTGAATTAACATTGTATGATAATATTTATACACAGATCTGAAATCGAATAAAAAAGTTATAAAAATAACAAAATTAAATTATTTAAAACTATATTGGCCATTGGTCCGGTATCGGTCTGAAAATTTCGATAGTTACGTATAGCTACATATATTTCTTACAGTACCTATATAATGCTTTATAATATATAGGTATAGGTACTATATTATATAGTATGGTCGAAAATCGATTTAAAATCGTGTTTGAAAATGCGTGTATTTAAAACGTAGTACTACTACTACCATTGATTAATTACTATTTATGCTTACTTTTAATGCTACTACCATAGTTTTAGGATAAACTATACTAATATTATAGGTCTATGGTTTTATTTCGATTACATTTTTCATTATTAGTGTGAAAACCGGTTTTAAACAGATATTACTATTTTAGCAAAAGTCGTCATAATAATATTATAATATGAAGCGATACTAGCGGGACAAGTAGTACGACGGGAGGGGGAGAGTCACACATAAAAATGACAAAATATTGCCTACATTCCACTCCTTAAAAACGACCTGTATCCAACGCCCTTAAATCCCCAAAAACGAAAAATTGCGATATTTTCATACATTTTATTTTACAATTATTTGTAATCCAATTAACCATTAGAGTCATAGGCATAGGCGTATAGCTATGGGTGTGCGGATCAAAATATCAATATACATTTATTGATTTGGCAAATTAGGTGGAATAATAAAATGTTTGATGCGAAAACACTTTTAAAATATATACTAAGAAATCTAAGAATATTCAAGATTAAATAGACTTAATTAAAGATGGATTAGGTACATTATTTTACTTTTATTGAAATTTGTATATGAAAATACATTTTAAAAATCATTTTGTTACAGTTAGATTATATTATATAGTATATATATATATATATCAAAAAGAAATGGGGAGGGGGATGTAATTAAGAGTGATATGAGGTGGGAAAATGCGCGGGAGATCGAGATAAGCGGAAGTGGAGGACTAGGGTGTCCGACGTCAAATATTTGGAATGATGGCAAAAAAGAATATTATATATATAAAGCATTTTTAGGTCATGAATAATTTTGAATGGTATGCCAACAATTTTTATTTTTTTTTGTTTATAATATATTATAGGCTATATGGCCATTATATAGGCATTGTATAGCTCACAAGTTGAGATACGTTAGTATAATATACGCAATACTATATAGCTGTAGGTATGTCGTTCTTATATCCAATCCACCTTTTACATATTTCACAGTTTCATAACAACATTCGAAATGTAACTGTTATTGTTTTCAACGTGCGATACGTAAAGTATCTCCATTTTTTTTTTTATCTTTCCTTGGAGTGATAACCGTATATTTTATTCTCTCCGAGGTCAAAATATTTTCCTCCGTACATATGCGTATATATGCAGAATATTATGTATTATTATATAGAATCGTCGGAAACCTTGATACCCGATGATATTTTTTTAACAGAAAACACTCGTTTATACTCGGTAATTTTTTGTCAACAAATATATATATTTTTTAATTTAATTTGAAGTAATACGATACTATATTTTTATACGAGTAAGAATCAAATTTGTCACTGTTTATAACCTATATTTTTTAATTCATATCCCGATATGTAATATTTCCCTGGAAAATTTTGATGCATACACATTAAACATTGAACATAAAGGTTATTATTTATTAACATTTGAAGTTGAAAAGAGGAGATACAGCATAGGTAGGTATAATGCAGCGGGAAACTGATATATTATTCTTCTGTTCTTCGATATATTATAGTCGAAATCTCTTATATCTAAACCTAAAATCCGTATAAATAATGAACTGTTGGTTCGATATTTGATACTTCAAAATGTTCAGAAAATATATTTTTCGTCAAAGTATATTTTTTATTTAGGTTTTATACCTATATAGTTTCTGTATTAAAACGATAAAAATATATTAAAATCGTGTGTGATCAAAAATAATAAATAAAAATTTGATGAAAATATAAGCAATATTATAATTATTCAAATTACCTAATTTTTTTTTTTTAATATTGAATTTTAAAAACGTTAATGGATTAAAATAACATGATAACCCCTCTCCCTCTTCTCATCAAAAACGAAAATTCTTTACTACAAACGTGTTACTATACTATATACTTTCAAGTATCGCCGATTTAAGCTCGCTTTTAACTCTATTTAAAAAACTATTCATAAATTGTTTTTGTTATTGTTGTTATTGCAACCAATGACAGGCTTAGTGTTACTGATTGACGATTTAATATACGCGACGTATACAAAATAACATTTAACCACAATCGTGGACCAAGTGTCCAAGTACCTGTTGCGTGCCAATGTCGCGAAATTATTTTTGACGAACTGCGGCTTGTTCCCGTCATTTTTTATTATTATTTATTCTTATTTTATTTTAACCTTTCCGCGTTAATTATAGACTTACGATCTTACATATCATATATATATAACTAAAAAATAAAAATGTATACCATTACACATACAGTATTTAAAACAAATGGTTAACATCCTTGCTAATTTAACGACTTGTTGGTCGAATAATTTTACTTTTTACCCTCTGTAACTTCAAAGACTCACTAGATCTCATAATAAACGTTTTAAAAAAACAATATATTCATAGTAAATAAAACCTAAAACTCGTATATATTCTCGTGAAAATATTATAAAAAAAAATAAACATCATTGTAAAACTACTAACTCTCTCTCTTCACGCAGAATCTAAAATTATGAGTAATTTCACCTATTTCTAAGATCCGTGTCTCCAGCATCCCCTGTCAACTTTCGGGTCCAGAGCGATGTCCTTCGTTTATGCTTTTTGCCCTGTCGTTTGTGCTCAAATCCCCTCGGATTATCCCAAAATTTGACTAGGTGGTGCTGGAAAAATGCCAGCATTCCCTCCCCCTATATCGAATTTCGGGTCTAAACTTATGTCATTCGTTTGTGCTATTTATTCCGTCGTTTGTGTTCAAAGCTCCTCGGAGTTCCGTCAAATCCAAATTGATAGGTACATGTCTCTCCGGCACCCCCATTTTGAATTTTGAATTTGAACCGATGCCAATCGTTTTTAATTAATTTGTACTTTTTATCCCGTCATTTGTACTCAAATCCATTTGGAGTTACGGAATTTCAAAGTAACGGGATAAGAAGGATAAACGATTGGTATCAGTTCGGACTCAAAATTCGAAATGGGGGGGGCGTTTCCGGAGACATGCACCCTTCAATTCGGATTAGAAATAATTACGAGGGGCTTTGAGCACAAACACAGACGAAGTACAAGTACAAACGATTGACATCGGTTCGAATCTAAAATTTTTTAATGGAGGGTGTGCTGGCAAGTCTCTCGCTCTCCCTAGTCAAATTTTAGGATATATATATATAAATATATATATTTTGTATTATTATATTATTTATTTTATTATTTGTATTATATTTTTATACTATAATATAATTATATATATATAATATATATATTAATTTTGAGATGCATACATGGAAATGTATGTATGTATGTGTACATATTTTTGGGTAGAAGGAGTAAAGTAAAAGTTTTAGCGTATAGAGTTTTCTGATAAGAAATTCACTATAGTCGATAATTTAAAGAGGTCATCTTTCAATATTTTCAGATGAAAATTACCGAAAATTGTTATGAATTGGAAAATTATAATGCCAGAAACTTAAAATTTATGCTAATTATTTATTGTAGCATTATAATATTGTTGTGGTAAAAATATCAAAATTGGTCGACCACTTTTCAGTAATTTTTATTTTAATATTAAAATAAATAATTTTAAAATTTGATTTGTTTTTTTTTCACTAAAGAATATTATAAATCACAAATACATATAGCTTTGTAATATGTACAACAATAATATATACCTATGTATATAATATTATATCGTGTTGGGTATGTTTTTCACAGATCAAGAACTTCTTGACTCCTCTTGAAATAATGGCGTCCCTCATAGCAGCTGTCGCTCATGATCTCGACCACCCTGGTGTCAATCAACCGTTTCTCATCGCAACCAGTAATCACTTGGCCACTCTTTACGAGGTAAATATTGATGTTTCTTCGTTATATTTGTTTTTCGTTTTTTATTTTTTTGTTTTATCTTTTTACAGAACACTTCGGTGTTGGAAAACCACCACTGGAGGTCAGCGGTCGGCTGTCTTCTGGAAAGCCACGTCGCGGAGAAACTCAGCCCCATACGACAAGATCTCGAATCGCAGATAAGTTCATTAATCTTGGCCACGGACATTACGAGACAACCGGAATTTCTGAAAAAATTTGACGTAAGTTTTGTAAATGAATGGAAAAAAGAATATAGGACATATAATATATACAACTATATTCGATTGGTGTTCATTCATATACAATACATTTGGATCTTCTCGAAAACTTTTTCATATGTACTTATGGCCGTGTCTTCATGTTTAATTCATGGATTCTATCTTGGGAAGAGAAAAAACTTTATTACTTTTTCTACGATATTTTTCACCCATAAAAATATCTAACATTCTTCGAATAAAATATTTAATGGACTTTTTTGCATAGAAAAAAAAAAATATATATATATTTATGCACATATAGGCCGTTTTTGTTTTCAAAATGTGTATATTAGGTATTGGTTATAAATATTTTACGTATATCGTTGGCATTTTTATTATTGCATAAGTTTGAATCGAATGACAAATCAAATTATATATTTTACAGCGGCAATTTTTTTTCTTCAAAATGTCTCTATTGTACTCATTTTATATTTTATCCTAAATACCTACCTGCAGGATAACAATATACCCTTTGATTGATAAACTAATAATTAAATTAAATTTATTGTGCTGGCATGCTGTGCACACATTAGTTACCTATATTAAAGTATGCGCAACCCGAATTATAACTATTATATTTACACCCATATAATAATACAATATCACGATTAATCAGTTATTTGATTAATGAAATATTCGTATAAATTTATTTTCCCCGGATTTCGATTTAATGCCTATGATGTCATTGTTTATTAGATTTTTATTGATACATTGATACATCACATTTATTTTTTTTATATTTATTATAACTCAATTTATTACTATACGTACCTATATATAAAATACAAATATTATAATATTGTTAATTTTTTGTTCGTATATAAATTGGCTATATACCCATTTTTATAAATCAATTAACTTTCAGTTAGCCGCACAGTTTTACTGTTTTCACTTTGGCACCAGATCAACTTTCCCCTATCTAGAGAGGTGGGACATTTCTCCTTAGACCTTAAACTTAAGGATCTTTCCATATAACAGGCAATTGTTTATCTTGAAATTGATAAATTACGACTTAACTTAATTAAATTTATTCAATGTCCCAATTTTCCGTGATTCCTTGGTGCATCTACTATTTTTGATTTATCCATAATGTAAAAGAAAATTTCAACTTAATTCAAGTTCAAAAAATAAACCTTTAAAACGTCGTCTGACACTTATTTGGACTAAATCATAAATATTGTTTATTGTGAATTGACGATTACATGAAAACATATACGGTTGCACGGAATATAGTATATGTACCGTTCAAAGACTAATTATCTTGTAATGTTTTCAACAGAACTATCTGGAAAATGATGAACTGGACATGAAAGACCCAGCGTTACGTCACTTCATATTACAGATAGCTCTAAAATGTGCGGACATATCGAACCCGTGCAGACCGTGGGAAGTAAGCCGCAAATGGAGCTTGAAGGTGTGCGATGAATTCTTCAGGCAAGGTGATTACGAACGACAGTTGGGATTGCCAGTCACCGATATCTGTGATCGTTACAATAATACTGTTCCGAAAATTCAGACTGGTACGTATACAGTTTGCAGTATTAAACAAAAATACCCCCTATTTACAATAATTCATTTAAGTCCACATACACACGAATATTATTTGTATGCAAATTCAAGATAAACATTAAACACTCATGTAGAATTCTAAATTACGTTCACTGCAAACATCATTATGTACACTAAATGAAAAATAAATGCATTTAAACTTTACAGTTACTATATATATATAAATTATTTATATATTATATATGTCATATATTGTCATGTATAGATACAGTATGTTTGTATAAACGTGCATGTATCATTTTTAAAAATATTTTTTCGGTAAATTAATATTAGTATTAGTAGTTGTCTATCGATATGCATACTATATTATAAATTATCCATATGCAACATAGGGATAAAACAGAATATATAAAGTATGATTTTGGAGAAGTGAAATGCGGAGCGAATAGGGAAAAACAAGTAATGAAGTTGAGTGAAGATGAAATGGGTAAGATTGAGAAGTTAAATATATATGAAACACGAGATTAAGTGTGGACGGATGAAGAGGAGAGTAGCGTTAGGTATTTTGTATGACAAAAGAATGACCAATTAGGTTAAAAGGTAAATTTTATAAGACAGTGATGAGGCCTGCAGTGTACGGACTACGGATTATAATGTTGGGCTATGGTTAGGAAGATTGAGTATGTATTGAGATGCGAATATTAAGGTAGATGAATGGAGTGAATGTTGAAGGAAAGAGTAGAAGAGGAATACCGAAAAATGAGGCGGGGTGTGTAATAGCGAGCGTTATGTGGTGAGTGGTTGGGCGGGTGTAAATGAAGAGGTGTGCATCATGCAGGAGATCAGGTTAAGTGAAAGTTCAGGATTAGAATGACGGAACCAAATGGTTGGAATAGAAGGCAAAGGAAAAGAAGACTTATCTAATGCCATCAATATTGTCTAGTTCTCCACTTCAAACTACTGAGTGCTTTAAAAGCCTACATTATAATATATCGTTAACCAATGTTATTCCTGATCCCAACATTCTTATAATTCCATTGTCATTCAGATGAAACTGATTTTTGACTACAAGTTACGGATTATCTTGATGATTCCCGTGATTTAAAAAAAAAAAATCTATTCCAATGATGACGTGATAATAAATTTATGTGATAACTTTTTATTTTTTAGTTTTCTTTAAGTTCATGGTGTTGCCGTTGTTCAATTTGTGGCACAAGTTTCTAGACACCAAGTTGTCTCACTCGATGATGGCAAATCTAAGGGAGAACCAGCAACAGTGGGAAGAGCTACGTCAACGGGAAAACTCGGAAGAACAAATAACAGACATGTCTGACGCGGGTACGGTGCAGTGTCCCGAGATCGAAGCTGACGACATACTGGATCCGGACCCGGAGTCGATGCAGAACCGGCGGGGTTCGTTACCCGCCGTCATGCTGGAGACCGTCGACAAGATGGGTCGTCGGCATTCCGTGCCATTGAACTTGGCGCGAGCCACGACCCAGGTGCCGTGCACGATATTGCGCAGGGAGAGCCTAGGCGTGAACTCGACGCTGCTCGTCCAAGCGGAGAACAGGCGGAGGTTCACGCTGGGACAGATTCCCTACCTGGAGGAAGAGGAAGAAGGGCTGAGCATGTCGCTGGGCTCGTCGAGGAGCAGCGGACTGCAGCGATCTTCGGACGGCGGAGGTGGCAGCAACCAGGACGACCGGCCGGTCAGCGCCGAGAACCTGATACCCGAGCCAAGCATAGCGACCATGACGAACACGGCCGAGGCTAGCCGACTATGCAACGTCATACACGGCGTTACGTCACCAGTTCTCCAACAGAGCGCCCGGAGCCTTACGCGACAACAGACCTTCCCACCCATCCAGCCGTATGTCCGTGCCCGGTATCTGTCCACTGGTGGCGGCAGCGACCTGGTTCCGTGTTCGTCGTCTAGTGGCGGCACGTCTGCCGCGTCTACGGCGTCCAGTAGGACCGGTTCGACCAGCAGCGAGGGTTATGCTTCCGTAGGTGTTGGGGGCAACGGGACAAAACGAGATTCCGTTCTGGACACGGACAGGGTGTTCAAATTGGCCAGGTTTTCAA
The DNA here is from genome assembly GCA_025469235.1 of Pemphigus obesinymphae. Classification (NCBI taxonomy): domain Eukaryota; kingdom Metazoa; phylum Arthropoda; class Insecta; order Hemiptera; family Aphididae; genus Pemphigus; species Pemphigus obesinymphae. The sequence goes on from JAIPRL010000082.1 coordinate 209,775, forward strand.
AGGAGAAAGAAAACGTTGATCCGGCCTCAAGGACCAACGCGGAAATCAGGCGTAATAGCAATCATGTAAACCAGGTAAAATATCATATACCCATCGACAAGTATAGGCATCAACTATTTGATAAGTTGACTTTAGTGACTTTGGTGTACTGTTAACTTATACAATTATTTAGTTGAAATATCTGTAAGTAAGTTAATACCTATCTAGTTAGTTCATTTTTATTGGTTTAAAGTATGCTGAAAAAATTATTTAACATAAAAGATCAAAGTTTAACTATGTAGGAAATGCACAGAAAAATATGGAACATATCATTTAACCAATTATCTTAGATACCTACCAATTCATGTTTATTTGTAATCTGCTCTTATTGCATTATGAAAAAGAAAAGAAATATTTTATATACAAAATATATGTACGACCAATAGATAAAAAATACTATTTTTTTGATTAACTTATGTCAGGTTAAACTTTTAACTTTAACTAGATCATTTTATCATTAACTTTACCCATCTTTTACCATCAATATTTATTATCATGTTCTACTTAAAATTCTCAAGGTGAGAATGATGAATATAAAATTTAATAAGAAACTATCTTTTCTGTACATTTTGAAGTAAATTTTTACCAAAATTTAAACTAGTTCCACATATTTTGTCTACATCCGGGTTTGCAGAATTTTAGAAATGAATTGATTTTGAGGAATGTGAAGATGCTAAAGAGAGCATTGACTAATGTTTACATCTGTGTATCCTATATGGTAAAAATAATAATTGGATAGATCTTGAGACATAATATTATGTAAAACATAGGTATCTATATTTTGAACTATTTCAATTAAATTGGCATTTGGTTTATTTTTATTGATTTTTGGCTTTTTTGCAAATCAGATATTGACGAGACGCCGAGGTTCAGCTCCAGTTGGTGCTGGAAATGGTGACGGTACTGGATTAACTGCAGCTGGCAAAGGTCAAGAAACTACAATACCCAGGCGAGGATCGGTGCCTTCAGATTTTTCCAAACAGAGTAAACAATTTTTTCATATTAATCTACAAAATTGTTTTTTTTTTTTTTTGTACATTGTTTTTTATTCTTGTTCATTTTTTTATAACATTTTACGTATTTTTTTTTTAACATTTTTACCATAATTTTTTTTATTTGTGAATGACTGCAGTCACAACGCTTTTATGTCAACGTATTTGTGCACTTGTGGTTAATGCATGGCTTTCTATCGCAGGTGCCCTTTTTAAGGTGGTGGCCACAGGGCCACTGAGTACAAATGGCCGGAAGCAGGGTTCGAGACGTTCATCGCTACCATATGATTCCAATATTGGATTATCGAGCTCGCCTCTCGTTTCTCCTTCCCGGCCAGGTGAGACGATCATCGATTATTAGAAAAGCGAGTATCCACCACCCACACACTAATCTACATGAAATTATTTAACGAAACATATGTACGAAATTGGGTTTTTGTCAGTCAATGCTTTGCTTTTTATTTTTTAATAATATTATATTAACAATTTGTATAAATTATTTTTAGACTTTCTTTTGTATTTATTGAATAATGTTATATTAGATTGATGAATTTTCCTATACCATTCAGTCTGCAGCTGTCATTTGAGATAATACAATTTATTGTTGTAAAATCAAAAATATTACTAATTTAATGAAAAAAAACTCAACATATAGGTATTTAAATATCTGTTTCTATAACAAAAAAATTGTATCATCACAGTATTATTATTTTTTTTTTTTATGTAGTTATTTTTAAACCATTGTCTTAAAACAATTAATTTTATTATTGAATTGAATAATGACAACTATTGTAATGAATGGTATACTTATGACTTTTGTTGGTTATATTCATCATCGAAAGTACTTGGTATAAATATTTTTGTTTTTTTTTCATGTTCAATGATAGGTAGTATGTACATGGATGGTTCGCTATTATAGTTGTGTATGGTTTTTGAGTAAAAGTAAAGTTGTCACATTGTCTTTACAAAATATTATAGTAATGTACCTTAAACTATTTTTCTCAAATTAACTATTTGTTTTTTTTCTTAAATTATAATTTAAAATTTTTTATTGTTAAACGTCACATAATATTATAATAATTATGGGTGCCCATTTGTAAAAATATAAGTGTAAACTGTATAAATATTAAATTACCTTAATCACAGTGACTGGTCAAAATACCTCTGAAATATCTACTGTCAAAATATTTTTACTAGGTACAAAAATATCTTTCTGATAAAAAAATGTATACCTATTAAAATTATTTATATTAAATTCAAGTCAAAAATTATATTAAATTCCTTATATAAATATAGATTTTAGTTGTTTTTTTTAAATAAATGTATTGTATAGTAACTATATGAATATTCATATAAGTTTTAAATACCTAATTCAATAAAAAAAACTGAATCAAAAATTTAATATTTAAATGTTATAACTTATAACAAATAGCTCTAACCTTAGATTTTAATTATTTTCCCATAATGACTTCCTCCAATGGGTACCCATGATAATATTAATAATTTTTATATTATCAAATTTCATCGCGGCTATATACAGGATGGACTTGATATTGTTTGTTGTATGCCGTTCTTTGTAATATTTAATTGGATATGATTACAGAAAGAAGAGGTTCAGATGGCAGTCGTCCAGGTAGTCGAAGACGCCGCAGAAAGTCAATGAAACGTCGAAGTTCAGGTGGCCCTGACGTACTGCTATCCACTGGCCAATCAATGGACTCATTCTTAACACACCGCCGTGGTTCTTTACCCGTTGAAATATTAGCTACATCATTTTCTGGTAATACAAAACAAGTAATAAACAAATTACATAAGTACCTCCCCCTGACTTAAGTAATATCATGGCATTCTGTTTATATGTATACATGAAATAAAAAAAATATATAAATATCCATATACACACGTGTATCACACATGCCTTTTGAATAAAAATGTTTCTCCTTGTTATTTATTTTTTTTATAAATGTTTTTATCTTAATAAATTTATAAAATTATGTGTGGAGAATGGCAAACTTCTGATGTAGAAAAATGTCTACTAATACTTCACTTTATGTTATTTTATCTTTTTCCTGCAATAATACTTTGGTAATATTCTTGTTAACACAATTGGTTAAGACACCACACCGACAATTTTCAGATCAAATTTAAGCAAAACTGTTAAAACCGGTATTTTTAAGTGATCTTATAGTTAAAATGTTTATTATCATATCAATAGAGGATAACATTTTGGAGAAAACCTCATTTGAGATTTTTAATTTACTTATTGAAAAACCAGTTATGAGAGTTTAAAAAAGTAAAAAATATTAACTTTTTAAAACCACAATAACTTTTTAAAATTAATTAATTAAAAACCAAAATGAGATCCACTCTAAAATGTCTTTTATTGATTTCATAATAGGTATTTTTACTCTAAAATCACTTTAATAGGTTTAATAGTTTTCTGAAACATGTCTTTTTTTAACAAAATATTGTTACTACACAACAATACAAAATGGTAATGACATAAGACCAAATTTTAAATTACTTTAAAATATATTTAAATATTTTTAAATTGTTACTTATATTTTTATACTTCTAAACATTTCTTATAAATTTCCTATGCACAACCTCATAAAAAAAAAGTATGTAATATTATGTTTTGTAAATGTAACTATATTTGATACATTTTTATAATTCAAACAACAATTGTTAAACAATTTGATTTTTTTTCTATATTATTATTGAAAATAGTCATGCTTAATAACATATACCCTTTTCACTATAAGATCAGTGTCGGCCGGCCAACATGTGTGCAGGGGCATGACTTTGTTACAAGCTTTGTTACAAGGCTTCACCTGCCACCGTTTACGGGAGCACCATACCATTATAGTATTGACAACTAACGTGTACACATAATTTAAAATACCTATTCAGCACAACTGGAGTGTGGTGCGGCCATAGTAGTGGGCAGACGCACGTTGAATCGAAATGTCGAAAAGGTGGTTGACTTAATGAGAGATGTCTATTGATGTCACCTGACCGTCGCCAACGATAACTCATCGCCCGCCGGATATTGTTCTTATAGTGAATAGAGTATATATTCAAATCAAATCAATTGTTTAACCAATAATACATCATATACAAATATTATGTTTCCATATGACCAACATACTAAATTTATATTCTTTCAGGTCCTCATTGAAATGATAGCCGAATTTTTGCATCGTAAACCGACAATGAAAACAAATTGGATGATATAATATGAAAGTCAATGCTTACAATGATATTTGTATACAATTTGCGAGATACTATAAAATATTATAAACTCTAAGTCACAAAATGAAGCATAAATAATTATGGTCTTCCCAGAGTCCCTTTTAACAACAACACTTTTTTTTTGTTTTTAACAATATTGAAATCTATTTATTTTCATTGACCAAATCTCAATGCTTATGGTTTTTTTTTTCGTAACTATAAGCTTAACATTTCTAAAAATAATAATAAATGTAAATATTCACCTTAACTAATTGTAAAAGGAGATGTGAAATTACTTTACAATTGATTTTTAACTGTTTTCCACCATTTCTATCTATATAAATGGTACATATCATGCATTTGTGTTGACCATCTTTGCCTTTTTTACAATAATTATTTATTATTTTAAGCTTTAATGGGCCATCTGCATACTGTCTTTGTATGCAAACCTGTTACCCTATAATATCATTCAGGGTTTGTTGCATATTTTAAGTATTAGGGACTCAATCCATTTTCATGTATTTCACTCCGCTATTATTCCGTGTTTAGTCCGATTAACATAGAATTAACTATTTATGAAATATAAGTACTTCCATATAGAAAAAATATATAATAAATTAAAAATCTTTTGAATTGAAATATTTGACTGCGTTAAATACGTTGTATTCACAGTAAAAATTGTCCTTGATGGTAATATTATAACGTAGGTAATATTATAATATCTAATAACATTACTTTATGCTACTTTATATTTTAAAAAATGTAATCTTTTTTTTTCTTCTTTGTTTTTGTTGTTGTTTTTTTTTTTTTTAATAAGTATAACGAAAAATCACTGCCATTGTACTGATATTCTTTCATTATAATACTACAATTTATTATTGCGTATCGCGTTAAATTTTAGTTTGTATGTACTAATCTAGATATTATTATTTTAAGGATGTGTTTCTTTTGATTAAAATAACTCTTTTCGATTAATGTTTCTTTTGTTTTTAAGTGCCAAATATAAGACAGTATTGAAACAATAACTTCCACATTTTTTAAAATCCCTGTAGGTTTTATTCTATACCGTACCATAATATTATAATTAATATAAATTGAACAAAACTATGGCTACAACTTGTGTCTTAACAAAATAACGTCAATTTGTTTTCTCTAGTCAACTAATGTTTCTTTGTTAATATTTTAACCACTCTCAACGAATCTCTTTGGTCATACCTACATAACAATAGAAACTACTATCCGTTGCTTGCAATATTCTTCCATTCATAAAAAAAAAAAAAAAAAAAAAACATATATAATAATCAATTAAATATTTATATATTATATAATAATATGATCTGCTCCATTTAACGGAAAAATGTATGTACCTGTTCATTCGGACGTATTTATTTATATATAATATTAATTGAAAAATAATTTAAATAACTGAACTATTATTAATTTAATTTGTAAGCTATGTAAGATGGAAAAGTGTATGTATTCTAATCTTGATGTACATTATTTATTCTAAACAGAAATATGTATACTACAATACATGTTATGATAATTTGTTTTTCATTTATTACATTTAATTTACGAGATAATGTGGATAGTTTTATTTAGTGTTGTTTTTTTTTTTTTTTTTGTAAGTGTTTTTGAATACAATAAGTTATTATTTTTTTGCTAATCTTTAAGCTTAATTTAGATGCTAAATAATTGGCTAAATCCGCCATACGCTTTTTACTGTTAATTTCAGGGGGTTTATAAAAAAAAACAAACACACAATAAATCGTTAATATACTACTAAAAACTTGTAATAATTTTATCTCAATATTTTGTATGATAATAATCGTAATTAATATAAGTTAAAAATGCACATCAAATTTTTTTTGTTTTTAATACTAATTTTTTTCATCATTATTTTATTATATATTATAATTACAATATTTTTTTTTTGTCATTGTTTATTTTGTAGGTTTATTATAGGTGAATGTATTTTATGTTAACTTGTTTTTCGTTTGTGATTTTCAATCTAATCTTTCTCTCTTTTTTTTTTTTTTTTTTTTTTTTGTGTAGATACCTCTAATTTTTTACAGTAAGTAGGTATCGTTAATAATTTGATATTTTAAGTACTCCCTATATCCTAATACTGCTAAGAATATGTTACGTATAATATAACTATCATAATATTATTATTCATAAACATATTATTCTGTAATAATATTGTGACTGTCAAATAAATAAATTTTTTTTAACAAAGTAGTACTTATATTTATTATTATCATTATTAATAGTTTACCACTTAACCGTCAGTGATTATAAAAAAATCATATAGGTAAGTACCTATATACCTATATATATATATTACATATGCCCTACCTATGGCTTGTGATAATGAAATATGTTTTTAATCAGTAAGTAAATCATACATTGTCATAAAGCGTACAATTTCTTTAATAAAGAGTATATGACATAAGCATGAACATTAGAGGAAGGACACCGAACACCAACTGGAGCAAAAAAAAATGTTCCAAATTTGTTACATCTGTCAGAATGCGCTCTGATCAGTAGTTATGTCACTTTCATGAATATACACATATATGTATACGCACTCGTATATACAAAACAATAATTGAAAATAAATATATATAATATAAATTTCTTATTTTCCCTTTCTAAATCCAGTAAATATTAGTCTTCAATTTATACTTTACACTGTATTCCTCTACATTTTTAAGCCTTAAAATCTCAATTATTTTTTATCAATATAACAATAAACATATTCATATATTATTATAAAAGGCATTCATTAATAAAGAATTAGCAAATTACTTCATGGGGAAAAAGGAATTGTAATTCAACTTTCAGATTGAAACACATAAGAAAGATGAAAAAAATAATTATAATACAAAAAATTGTAGGTGTTTATAATAAAACAATGTCCAATATAAAATATAAGTACTTACATAAAAAAAATATATATATAAAATAATTAAATATCTACCTATATATTTACATTATTTATTAATTTTTAAATAATATCAATTTATAAATATAAATAAATACCCAGTTTCTACAAAAAGAATTTGTTTTTATTTAACAAATACGTATTTCGAAAACAATGTTCTCATCTTCAGTGTTAAACAACTACTCTCAACAACTACTTTTTGTAGAAACTGGGTATTTATTTATATTTATAAATAATTCTACAAGTAACTCAACACCAAAATAATATCAATTTAGATGACTTGGTCCTCAGAGAAGAAAGATTTACTTTTTAATACCTGAATTCTATTTAATTATAATCTCTCACAAACTTTTACTGTTTTCTGCAGGCTTTATTTAAATGTTTAGTTATAAAAGTGAATATATCCACTTTTTATGAATCTATCAGTATACCTACACGTACAAATGCCATGCATGAATTCATCAATTTAATTTTTACAAAAATGTATTATTAATAAAAAAAAAAAAATTTCATGAACATTAGAGAAAGCACGACGAACATAGAGCTCCATTATATTCCCCCCCCCCCACACACATTGGAACTTTGAATTTTTTTTCATCGGATTCGCTTGTGCTACGTTAGTGCTGGTTTGTGCCATTGTAACCATCGTTATTTCCAGCCCAATTCCCATTTTTTTTTTTAAATTTGGGTGAAAGGATCTTCTAAAAGCCAGCAAAAGAAATTTAGTAAGTACACATTTAATAATTTTTCTTTTATACTTATTAATTATTATTATTATTATTATTATTATTTAATTTTAATACCTATATCCATAATATAGTACTTATACATAACTATTAAACAATTATTTTCAATAATGTATTCATATATATATATATTACCTATTAGATTTGTACTTATTTTGATTCAGAATTATAAAATACATATGGATAATTTAAATTTGAATATACCTATTTCCTACAGTGGGTTTACCTAACCGTGTGTTTAATGCAGTATTTTACACAAGTTTTAGTTGGCTAGAATATAGTATTAAACGTGATGCAATTTATTGTTTTTGCTGTCGTAATTTTAGCATAGCGAGTGATAATGAAGATTCTACGTTTACGAGTACTGAGTTCAACAATTGGAAAAAAGCAAGTATTTCTTAAATTATGTATTGATTATTTGGTTGAACTCTGGCTTTTGGGTCTATGAAAATAATGCCAAAATATCGAAAAACATTAGGTACTTAGGTTTTTCATTTTTATATTAATCTTAAAAAGTATTCCCCAGTCATACCTTCAATTTTTTAAAATTTTCCATCCCTTTTCAATTCTCCTTATGACTTGGGTCTAGAAAAAAAAAATCAGAATATTGAAAAATTAAATATTCTATATAGGTACCGGTACATATTTTATTTGTATTGTATAACAATCGAAAAAAATATTTTACCTCAATTTGTGGTTTGAAAAAAGCACTTAAAAATAGGTACTAGGTAGGTACCTATATTTTATTCTTACTTAAAAATTATATTTATCCCGTGATATTATTTGCCAATGGTATACCTACCTACAAATAAATTACGTAGGTGTATAGAATTTTTCGATATTCTGAGATTTTTTCCTAGACCTAAAAGTCTAAAAAAAATTTAATAAATCGAAGTTATGATTATGTTATAATTTTTAAGATTAGTATATAAATAAAAAACCTAATTAACGTTTTTTTGATATTTGGACATTATTTTCTCAGACCCAAAAGCCACAGTAGTACAACCGATTATTTTTATCCTTATTATGTTTGCATCATATTTAAAAATAATGTTCATTATTTCTAGTTAGCGGGATCAAGAGGAAAAAAAGGAAATAAACAAAGTAAAATTTATGGATATCAATTTAATAAACAACATTTAACTTGCATGGCTACCCAGACAGCAAAATAATATTTTTATTATATTTTTAAAATATTATTTTAGAAATAATCATTGTTTTCAAAATATTTTGAGTTAGTTGTGTTAATATATTATAAATGTTTTTAAAATATTTTTTGCCAATCGTAAAAACATTCTAAAAATATTATCAAAATATTTTTGAAAATATTTCCTTAATGTTTTAAAAACATTAATATAACATTTTTAATAAAATAATTTTAGAATATTTTCAATAAAATATTTTTAGAATATTAATTTTAGTTTCTTATAGAAATATTATTGATTTAATAATCAAAATAAACAGCAAAATATAATTACATTTATAATTAAATAAATCTTTTGCAATAAATGCTCTTTTATTCCTAGTTAAATTTTATAATTAAGATGCACGCATATTGGAATCAATTTTGAGAACTTATGTCTATAAGCAATTTAGAAAATGATAAATAAATAAAAATAAATATAGTTCTAATATGTAAAACAAAATTTATTTTCATGTATGCATATTATACATTTATTTGTTGAATAGGTTTTTTAATATAGCTGTTACTAAAAATACAAAACAAACCACAGTAGTTTTTAAAAATCCAAATGTATACTTAAAAATACAAATAATACTTTTTATAAAATATGGTTATCCTAATACTATAATAAAAAAAAAAAACAAATAAACTTTTTAAACTTATATACTTGGAGGTATTATAATACTTATAAAAAAACAAACTCAAATTTTAAACTTATAGGTAATTAAAATTTTTTATTTTATGGTATTATATAATATCATTGCAATTATTATGTTTTTTCTGCTCCCTAAACTTAGCTCCTGCTAAGTATGTTTTTAGCGGTTTCTCAATTTCTGAATTACAAACATTCTTAAATTTTGATATTGAACGTATAGAATCTATAAAACAAAATATTATATATATAAAAATATGTACCAAATAGATATCTATAGTTTAGATACTTGTCCAATAACTACTATTAAACATTGTATTTTAAGGGGATTGAAAATTGATTGGTTTTTTTGGTGGTGCGACAATGTGTGTATATACCATATATACTTCAATAATGAGAAGAATTAATAGGAGAATACACACACCAGCACGTCTAGCTCATGCTAATCATGTGTTGTTTAGAAATCGAAAATTGTATATTTTGGACCATATATTCAGAATCTGATTTTTATTTGATAAAATTTTGAAAAAACAATTTACAATATTTCAGAGCAAATAGTATCTTTAGGGTTTCCTTTAAAAATATTTTTAGTAGGTACTAAAACTAGCTACTAGATATCCTAAATATTTGAGTACAAAATGAATAAATAAGAATTATTAACTTCTCATTTCTACAATATAGTATTACTTTTTCATTTTTCACAGGCAATTTAAGATAAGAAATAATCCAACAATACTTTTATTTATGAAATGAAAACAAGCAGTTTCTTCAAGATGACATTATAGACATAATAGAAAAATAGCTAAAATTGACTTATTCCCTTTTACCTGTGTACCGTCCATATTATTATCAAATTATATTCATAATAATGGTACAATACAAAAACATAAACAATACATATAATATAATATAATTACATGTCAGCATTAGTATATGAGAATGCATGTAGTCTACGTTTGTCTAATAGCTAATATAGTAAAATTAAGTCACTCAAAACTTTAGTTATGGAGCTTAAAATAAATTTAGAGTTGAAACACCAATTATTAAATTAAAAAAAAACATTTTTTGAGTGATTGACAAATATTTTTTGTAAACAATTGACCAATTTTTGTTTAAATATCTTCAAGTTTTTCACTTTTTAGTGTCATAATTTATTTTAGACAATATTTTACAAAAATAGTTACTTATGTTAATCCCTATTAAAATTTGATAATAAGCAATTAAAATCAAAATGTATACTAAATGGCATCATTTAAATTTATGAGGCGTAATTTTGTTATATTGCCCATTAGATAGACGAAGACAGCATATGGACACTGAGGTCCTCTTAAAAACTTTAATTAGAAAACAAAATAAGAATAAATTGTTTTCATTACTAAGATAAGCAAAAATTAATATTAAAGGTAGAATATTAGAAGTATTAAAATGAATAATAATAGTTATTTTTTACCTAAAATAAGACTACAAGACTTCAGATCTTTAAAAGTTTTTTTCTTTTTTTGACCAACAAATGAATAACTGGATAGGACACTATTTGTAAATATCACACTAACAATTTTTCTCACTGTATCTGGTAATGTATTTTGAGTAAACCGTTTTAATTCTTCAACCTATATAGATAATATATATATAATTAATATAGGTATTTATTTTGATTAATATTAAAAATAGCAGAGAATCTTACTATTTTTTGATAGAATGAAGTATTGAGCAATTTGCTTTCAAATATGAATAGGTCATCTTCTGTTTTAATAGGAAACATATCTGCGCTTAATTCAGTGGAAAAATTTACGTCTGAAGAACGTTAGATTGAAATATCATCATGTTTCAGTTGCCAGGTACTAATGTTTTGAACATTTAAAGTTATATCACCAATTGAATGTTTTAAATACAATAGTTCAAATACTATTTTATTTTAAACCTCTAAAAATTAATATTATTATAAATATAATTACAGAAACTTTGAAAGAAAATCAATAAATAAAAGGAAAATAAGATATTATTAATTTTATCATTGAATGTTTCAAAAAAGTTTAAATCAATACATTATCTAAGATTGATTCAAAAGAAACTGCTAAAGAATTACAGGTAGTATTGTTAGACATGGCATTATTAGTATAACCTAAATAAAAAAGTCAAATAATATGATATGTATTATTTATAATTTATCGAAATTTAATTTTAATGAGAAAATAATATTACTTGTTCTAGGAATTTCTGAATTTTCTTTTCCAATTCCAAACTTAAATTTTTTTTAACATGATTCAAATTATTGGTATCAATCAAAACATTCAACATTCCAATTTTTAGGTGGTGGTTTATAATCACACATAATTTTGTCATCGTCAACTGTAGCAATATCCCAATTTTCTAATCCAAAAATTAATTATTATTAATAATCACAAGTTGTACAACATATAAATGTAGTTTTAAATTATTTATCTATGTTAGGTTTCTTTATAGTTGATTCCTTTAAAACGGATTTCCTTTTAGTACCCTGTTCAAACTATTTATCAAAGGCTTTAAATTGTTTAATTGGAGAACTAATTTTACTCGAGCCCGGAAAAGGATTATATGATTTATCGTTATAACTATCATCAATACTTTCTGATCCTAAAAATAGAAAGATATGGAAAATTATAAATTTAATTAATGCAAAATTCAAAATATTTGATTGAATACCTGAATCCAATTTTGGCAGGCTTGGTATATTTTTAGTATATTTTGATGAAATATTTTTCTAATCTATAAAACCATAATTCCATAATTTTCTATTCTATTTATTAAAAACAATTTTGGAATTGAATATCAATTTTCTAACTTTAGATCAGATTGTTTTAAATTTTTGTTAGGTAGGTACCTATATAATATATGCAAAATACAAAAACAAATTCAATTTGTCTAAATTAATTACATTTTAATGGTATAATATATATATATATATATACCTAACTTTGAGCCCAACTTTTTCATGTTAATCCATAAAAATAATCTATTGTAGTGAAGCTTTAGTACAATTTAAAATTAATTTTTTTTTAACAGACAATTTTTTTTTACCTACATTTTTTTAAGGTATAAAATTAACATTTTTATGAATCAAATTTCTATTAGTATTATCTATTATAAAATTTAACAAAAACAAAAAGTAATCCCAAGATAGAACCTAATAGGTCGGTATTATTAATTAATTTTTACTAAAAAATTTAAATTAAGTAGGTATATGGATAAGTATAATAATCCGTGTACTCACCGTAATAATAACTAGGTATATATTATGATCATTAGGATCCACTCCAATTTTATAAATTTTAGGCAAGCACGTGAACCAATATTTTTATGGGAATATACTTACACTTGTATTTACATATCGAGCGTGTGCGAGTTTATTCAAAGACCGACTGTCGACAATATGGAAGTCATGAAAAGTGCTCGAAAACGACGAATATCAAACATGATTGTGTTGTAGTTTCCGGTACGTTTTTGTACTTGAAACGTAAAACACAAAACATGTTTGATATATATATATAGGACCACTAAAATACTTTTGTATACTTATATATGAAAATCGCTAACGCTAATTATTATTAACATAAAAACGCAAATCGATAGTAGAATCCGTATATATTATAATAAATAATAATTTTACAGTAATAACGATGTTAAAAATAACATCACAATGCTCCGATGTGTACGTGGCTTTATATAGATACTTACCTAAACACAAAATTATATTATAGGTACCTACATATTTTATAACATAGAATACGATATACTCACAATAGTCACAGTTCACACGATGAATAACGAACGAATGGCGATTAGCGACGACTCGTTCAGTACACGCGTGTACACACTTATAAATATATAAACATCAGGATAGACAAATTGCGAATATGACCCGTGATATTTACTCGTTAAGAAATCGGCAAAAGACAACGAAAAACTCGTTGCGTTTGTTGTTTACAACGGTTGAACACAAACAACCATAGATAAGAATACGAACCAATGGCCGGATGTGAGCTTGCACTGTACCAATAGTTTCAGTTGACCCTATGGACTGCACGTAGTCATCACTAATTATCATATCACCAAATAATAATGATATCATTAAGTTAGCTATGAATAATTGTGCTTATCACAATGTTGCTGACATACCTAGCTATTTTGTCATGCATAGGCATACGAAAACACTTCCCCGCGCTTTTTTGTATCAAAATTAATCATATTTCCGACAACCAACTCCATAGACTTATAAATATATATATATATATATATATATATATATAGACATATATATATATTATATATATTTATATGCTCATCATAGAACACGCAAAGCCGCACCACGCATTGTGGAAATCAGGCTTTATCAATTATTTACGCATGAAAAAAAATACATTATAATAAAAATAATATACTAAAAATAAATATTTCAATAGAATAATAATCTTATCTTCAGACTTAATTTGTTATTTCCTCGGACCATTATGTGTCAACCTTTTGTAATTTTAATTTATTGCCCATGTCATGTATATAGTTATATAAATATTATTATAATATGGTATATATATATATATATATATAAAGTATATATTATACATGTGTGTTAAATATTATATAATCCAAATTATAGCCGCACGCTATCACAGGCAAACAAACAAGCTCGATACCCATGCCTCAGCCAATTAATATAAAATTTTATAATATTATAATATGAAATATATATATTATATTATATATATTATATATGCGAACATGAAAATATTTTGCGTAAAATCAATAAAATATTATACAAATATTTAGAGTTAATAATTAAGAAATATTTTGTCAGAAATATTATTAAAATAAAATAAATAAAATTTTTAAAAAAATATTTTCTTTACAATCATATAAAAATATTTAAATGATATTTGCTTGAAATTTTGTAGAAAATATTTGTAATGTAATCATTTAAAAATATAGAAATATTATAATTTTCAATTTGGTTTTTTGGTGATTTTTGGGATTTTTTGGTGGATTGTCATTGTAGTATGTTTTGTTTGATTTCACGTAATTTTTTGATTTGATTTCTCCAGTGTTCTTGCCAAATATTGGTGGCGACGATTTTTATAATTTTCTTTTGGTCAGTGAAAAGAATCAGATTTAGTTTAGGAGTTTCTATTGACATTGCTGCTTTTTTGGCATGTTTGTCGGCTTCTTCATTTCCATGTATTCCACAGTGTCCTGGTATCAAAATAAATTTTTATATTTTTATTGGAGGTTTCTAATTTGTGTAGTTTATTTATTAATTTAGTAGAAATATCATTAAGGTTGAAAGTATTTTTAATGCTATTTATGGTACTTAGTGAGTCAGAGAGAATATAATAATTTTGATCGGATAAGTTTTTTATGTATTTGAGGGCAGTGATAATTGCTAAAGCTTCGGCGGTATATATTGAATATTGGTCGGAGAGGTTATAGGGTGATTGGACAATTGTTAAGAATGATTGAAATACAAACTCCTTGATCACATTTGGATGCATCTGTGTATATATAGTGTCCATGTAAATTACTTATTAATTCCCGAAAATGATTTAATGACCGGTTTCACCATCTAGTAGTAAAGTACGAGTAACCAATAACTCGGAGTTAACGAAAAAACGCGTTACACGACTAGGAGTTAGGTGGTAACTCCGGGTTAATGGACTTCTTTATTCCCGGATTTTAACTCGAGATATTTCTAGGTAATAACGAGCTAACTGTGGGTTATCATTTATTTTTTGTTTTGTTATCATTTATCTTGTCGTAATATGAGTGATAACATTAGATGCACCATAAAATTCCAAACAACGATTTGTGCAAACGGTCGATTTATATTTTTATTTTTTAATAATTTAATTATAATAGTAATCAAAATTCGAACAAATAATATTGTTGTGAAATATGGATCACAGAATATTACTTGATTTTGATAACGAGAACGAGAACGATGTTTGTCTGAAAATGTATTATGTAAAAATAGTGTTATACAGAATGATTTTAGAATCTGAACTTGCTAATGAATTGTAACTTACTATTACTTCTGAGAGGAGTACTTTTCCTCGCTCTTAAGTGTTGAGGAGTGACAACATCCCACTGTAATTTTCGACTTGTACAAGGTTCACAGAAAGAAGTTAACAGAATGAAATTATAAAATCTTCTTCTTCTCCTTCGCCTTCTCTCCCAACTATTTGGGGTCAGCCACCCTGGTCCTACACTTCCACTTAACTCTATCACCCGCTTCTTCTTCACTTACTCCCCCATTCCTCATATCACTCGCCATTACATCCCCCCATCTCTTTTTTGGTCTTCCCCTACTCCTTTTACCAACAACATGCATTTCCCTTACTAATCTTACTGCCTCAGTCTCATCCCTCCTTAATACACGCCCGAACCATCTTAATCTATTTCCTCTAATTTTGTCTACTATCGAAGCTACCCCTATACTACCTCTGATATACTCATTCCTTATTTTATCCTCTCTAGTAACCCCACTCACCAACCTTAACATTCTCATCTCAGCTACACTCATTCCCTGTTTTATCTTTCTACCTACTGCCCAACATTCCATTCCATACATCATTGCACGTGTCACCACTGCCTTATAAAATTTACCTTTTAACCTAATAGGGATTCTTTTATCCCACAGAATACCTGACGCTTCTCTCCACTTTATTCATCCACACTTAATCCTGTGTTTCATATCCTTTTCGAAACCCCCATCATTCTGTATAACGGACCCTAAATACTTGAATCTCTCCACTTCTCCCACCACATCACCACTTAACTTTATTTCTAGTCTTTCCCTATTCCCTCTGTGTTCCCTTTCACCAAAATCATACTCTATATAATCCGTTTATTCCTACTAATCCTTAGTCCTTTACTTTCCAGAGCTTCCCTCCACTCTTCAAGTCTACCATTCACTTCCTCAGGACTTTCTCCTATCAGCACTATATCATCTGCAAACAACAAGCACCATGGTACCTCCCCCTGTATATCCTTTGTTATCTCATCCATTACCAGGGAAAATAAGTAAGGACTCAAAGCTGAACCCTAATGTACCCCTACTCTGACTCAGTTTCTCCACACAGACTTCTCACTCTTGTACTCGCCCCTTCATACATATCTTCAATTATGTTCACATACACCTTTGGTAATCCTTTCTTCATTAATGCCCACTTTAAGATCTCCCTAGGAACC
>JAIPRL010000083.1:0-226606 GCA_025469235.1 Pemphigus obesinymphae
TTTTGACGGTAACAGCAAATACTAATTATAAATACACAACGGCCATGAATTAAGATAGAAATAACACACAACTGTAAATACGGAAAAACTTTTGGGCAGACCGACACAAAAATGACACCGGTCAACGTAGAAACTTTCTATAAAACTATAATTATTTAAAACATAAAAAACAAACCAATAGTACAGGAGTAATAGGGCAATGTATGAGAGTAGTATGTTGACTGTTCGAACGTTAGCACTGTACTGAAGAATATTAATTAATTCTGCACACACAGAATGCACCTTTCAACAGAAATATCACTATTCAAAAACATACTGAACTACTTCTATTTAAAAAAAAAAATGTATATATATATATTCATATAAAAAAAAAATATATATAAATATAATATAAATCAGTATCCTTGACAATTATATACGTTTTTCCAATTTAAAAAAAAATGTTTTTAAAGAACCGTAGTTTTTAGTTATGCTTTTAAATTACTTAGATATTCTTAAAATAGCATCTATAATGTATATTCCAGAACAAATGTAATTTAATTCAAGTATCAGAATCCTTATACCTGTAAACTTTTACTTTACTATTTTTATTAAAAAAAGTATACATACACAAAAAACACATTATTGTAAACCCACGAACTGCTTGCAACGATCAGAGTATAGAATTTAATGTATATGTTTAACTAAACTACATGCGTAGGTTAACAATTTTATGATATGAGTGATTTGGATTTGTGGAATTTAATAATAAACAAACAAAATCATTAATGGATAGCTGTAAAACAGTGTTTATATATTTCAAAAGTCGTTATATTCGTAATAAATCTATTTCATAACATGTAAATTGGTACCTATACTATACGTTATTTGGAAACATCAAATATAAATTTGTTTTAAACTATAGTTCAACATATTATATAGGCATTGGCCTAGAGTATACCGCCAAGTAAAAATCTTATCCCATATCTTTTCAGTTTCCCTGTATTGGATATTTGACTCCACTGACTTAATATAGCTTGCTAAATATACATTCCCTAAATATAAGGGTCTTTCTCAATTAGGTACCTTCTTAACTAATTTATTTAAGGAATTTCAAGTATCATTGTTTACACAAAGTGTGTTCTACTTAGTTAATTTATTTATATGAATCTCTTTAACTATACTTAGACTGAGTTTAAAGCTTATCAATATGTAATCATTGGTTTGAATATCGATGATTTTCCTTAGAAATTTTCTTTTGAATACCGCTAACCTCAGTTTTGCGGCTTTTCTCATTGGTTATTTCTCAGAACTACACTGTATAATAATTGGGTGTAGTTATTTTTAAAAATAAGGATGTACATTACATCCTTTTTTTATTTTTGAAAAAAATCTTTGAATTTAGATATGTTTCTAGTTCACATACATATCAATCTAATATATAGTATACATTTTGATACTTTTTTGAACCTATGCCCTTCAAATTTAATGTAATCCTCTTTTACATGATTTATATTCCTTTGGTTAACAATCACATACATTTCGCATTATTATCATTAACAAAAAGTTCAACTTTCCCCGTAACTTTTAAGAGCTGTATCGTACAAATATAATTTCCTAAGATAGCAATTTCATACGCTTACACTAGGGGAGCCTTATTTTCGATTGGCCTAGAGTAATTCTGTTGGACTTGTATTGCTTAAGTCTAGCTTCAATGACACTTACTATTTTAGGAAGAATTTTATACAATAAGTTAAGTATATTAATTAAGCTGATACTATGAATAGATTAATAAGTCTTTTTAAAATCAACAAATAATTTAAACACGTCCTTCTTATAATCCCATATTTTCTGTATGATCTTTTAAACTAATATTGATTTGAAAATATATAATTCACATAATAATTATTATATAGTACATATATTGTATCTACATATTGTAAACCCGAGTGGTCGAAACGCGTTTTTCGGTCCCTGATTCGATTCCCAGGTAGCAGATGGGGTAACCAACAAGACGTCTGATCTCTGGTGCAGGCCGGTCATCATTACCAAACCCGTTTGGGTAATTAATATAATAATAATAATATAATAAAAAAATAATATAATAATATAAAATATAATAATAAATTTGGTAGCTATACTATCAATAATCATCTTCGACTCCCTTTAAATGTTAAATATCAAACCTTATCATATTTAGTGTTTAGGAAATAAGAGGATTTAAAACTGTTAATTAATAATATTATGTATACTATGTATATTATTATTATAGTTACTATACAGTTAAACTTCTATAAAATGCGTACATAATTTTAATTTTTATGAACAGGAAATTAACATAAAATTTTTTAAGAGGATTGTCATTACCAATTAATGATAATTAATTGTTATTTTTTATTTATTAATTGGATATATTTATATTAAAAGTTTTTTTTTCAATTTGTTTCAGGTATGACGGTTACGCAGAATAAATTATGTAGAATATAGTATATACAATACTGCTTACACAAATAGGTAAGATACAAATTAGCGTTTATTAATTAAACTGATATTTAAATTAAATATTAATTTATTGTAGACAGTGGATATATCGACAGAAAATTTTTTTGAAATACACACACACACACAAACATATATATATATATATATATATTATCTTTTTAACAATAAAATAATTATAGGAATTATATAAAAATTATAAACTATAAGACCCAAAATCTATAATAAAAAAAAAATTGATAAATATTAGTATATCATGAGCCTAATGCAAGGGTTTTCCAAACTATGGCCAAAACGAACAAGTTTTAACTGACTCCCCCCCCCATGGACGATACAAAATCTAAAAATATGTGTAATATTTCACTATAGCATCGTTAGATTTAAATTTTTTGAAATAAATAGAAACAGATTTTACCCAGATATACCATATTTTATAACAGTTCGAGTGCTCAGCCATAAATTTTGTCACGATGTTCTGAGATAAGAAATTAAATTGAAATTTTTTAATTGAAAACATTCGATATTTGTTTTTACCTAGCAGATTGTGAATGAGTTTGGAAATTAGCTTTTTTGTAAGCACAAATTATGTAAAATTATTAATCAAAAATATATATTTTTTTAATTCTTGTATATATTATATTTCTGTAAAATTAAAAACAATTTGTGATTATACGAGTATACTTTTTGTGCTTAGTGAATTAAATTTTTTATATGCCCCTTGAATAAAAAAACTTTAGAAACCCTTGGTTTAATGTATGGTTGGTTAAATAAATAATTAAATTATATATATTAAAATAATTTGTGTAATATAGCTTTAAATCTTGTAAAAATACAGTGATTTTCAAATTGATACTTATCTATAACAAAACTGACATTGCAGATTTTATTTGATTTTATTCAGTTAATATGATATTTAATTTCGAATCGACGAAGAATATTTAGAATATTTAACAAAATATTTTTTATATTTTAATAGTGCCATGAAAAACCAAATTTAAATAGTCTTAGTGACTACAAAAATAATATAATATATAATAATCATTTTATTTTCTGTACATTAATTATTTCATATAAAATGTGTTAAGTGTATTGATGTATTTCACAATAATAAATATTTAATAAAATAAACTTATTATAAAATACGAAAAAAATAAAAATAATAATAATTTATTAAACATTTCGTGTCAATAGAACTAAATGTTTCTTATTTAAATAATTATAATAATATATTCCGGAATATTTCTAAGTATTAATTTGCAATTTAACAACAAAGAACCTTGTCAAAATATTAAATTATTTATAAAGTTTAATAAAATACGAAATAAAGTTATCATATACTTAATATCCCATTGTCTAAATGTGTAATTTTAATACAAAGTTTTATCAGATATAAGTTCGTTATATTATTATTAGTACGATATAATATTGACTATTCATTTTGGATAAGATGTAACATGAGACGAGGTAAATTTTAATTTCTTACACATGTTATATCTACTTAAAATTCAACATCAATGTAATTTAAATATTAATATTCTTAATCAGCTAACTACAATTATTAGATATTAAATTTCTCGACTTTAAACACAAAGGAAAATACAAATATGAATTTATTATTAATACATTTTAGTTAAAAGTTAAAATATATATACTTCGTTTAGCGAATAATATATTTTCTTTGAAGAAAAATGTTTTACTGTTGATAATATTCGTTTTAATTATTTATGTACTCTTATATATACATTATACATATATGGTTTGTGTTTTATATTAGCGTTGTTGAATATAGAATTTATATATATTTACAATTGATAATATAACTTTGCCAATACAATAAATTGTATATTCCACGAATACACCACAAAAAAGTACCAAATAACCATTCAAAGGCAACATTTTTTAATTTTTGATTTATTTTTGTCATTGTTTAAACACAAGTTTTTTCAGTGCAAATAAGATACGTGCGTATTTATAAAATATATTATAAAAAATATTATATGATTATGGATATCTTGTGTTTCATGCAATATTGAATTTCAATGAATTTATCAATTAATTATAAATATATATTTTGAGAAAATTGTAGAATAAGAGATGTGTATTATTTTTGTCTATAAACAACTCTACGACCAAAAGACTTGATCCACTCGTTTTAAATATATACTAATTGAAATTAAGGATTAGGAAGGTAATATTTAGAGTGATTTATTAATCTTTTGATTACCGAAAGTGTCTATAAAGAAAACTGGTAATTTTTTCATAATTGGTTCTAGAAACTTGACATTTTCTAATAATATATATTATATTTTTCAACAATTAAAAATAAATTGTTTACAGGAATATATATATATCTGAAATCGTTTTATAAAAAGAAACCATTTATTATTGATTTAAAATTCTCTAGATACACGATCCAATACTAGTATATTGTATAAGCTATAGTTTATCATAAAAGGAAGTGTATCTACTTCATATTTATCAACTTATAAATTTTCAAGTATTAACATTAGATGTGTTTTCAGGTTTTCAGTAACGAAATTATTCCAAATTGAATTCCATTTTCCCTTAAATGTCCGTAACGGACATTGGAGTAACTTCATATATATTAAAAACTGTTATTATATCAATGAAAACATTTGAAATATGTGGTGTCTATAGTATTTATAAATAAAATATAAAAATAATCAGCCTAATTTGTTTTTAATTAAATCACAGACTGTAAAAATATAATGTTTTTAATATTAATCCTATATCTTTTTTATGGTAATTTAGAACAAAATTTGGCGTAGCGCTATAAAAATAAACAATCTATAAATATGGCTCATCAGTAATATCTACGAGTATATATTGCATTATATTGGAAATTTTATGCTCATTCATTTGAATTGATCCATATATTTCTAAGTTCATATAAACAAATTTTAAACGAATTTCGAGATTTACGTTTTCCATATCTCCTGTGCAATAAAATACTAAATTTTCCATGGGTATATAATATTCATGCATATATATAATATAATGTGTATATCGAGAGAATGTTATAAGAACACATTTACCACGGTTTATGGTTGTTTGTTTTCACAGAGAAGTGCGATTTAAACTAATTTGCCAAGTTGTTATCATCTGGATAATTCAAAGTAGAAGTTACGACATTGCAGTATGTGTGCTCATACTTATACTTATCTATTTCTAACCCGATAAATGATGAAATCTTCGACCAATAATTATTAGTGTACGTACATACTACACACTGGTTAATATAAACCACAGATATTAGTTTATCGTATCAACTTATTGGACGGCATGCCAATTCGAACGGTGGCTAATTTTCCTATAGTTATTCCAATAATATAATAAATAGAAGATTATTTCTAAATAAAAATTATAGTATTACCTATAAAGGTTACCGGTATATATACAGAATTCCATTTATCTCTCCGTGTGTACAATGTTCGTTTTTAACCTGTAAATAATAATATTTGGTACTAAACTAAGCAATGAAACAATGTTGGATCAATACTGATTAAGACGATGTCATAACACTTTTTTTTTTATAGTAAATCTAATTTTTATTGCCAATTTTCAGCCTTATACTAATTGATGTTTTCATGGTTTAATGACGATAACCCGTTTTATTTTATTTTATTATTTAGAAAAATTTAATAATATAATCTAAAATTTTACTATTCGTTCAGAATACTTTTCAGGTTCTTATATATCAATATACTTAATAATTAAATTTTCTAAAAGGTAAATCTTCTGTAACTTACATTTCTAAATGTCGAATTCAGCTAAAATTCGATATTCTAAAATTAACTTACTCTATTTTACAAAAATCTATATCATAAATGTATAAAGGTTCAGGTTCGTGTACTTGGTTTAATGAGGTTCATTTCATTATACATACGTGATTGAATGTACATGCAGGCAGTATAGTATAGTTATTATTTAATAAATGTATAAAGTTTCTATTTTAGTTTTGTAATGTAAGATGAAATAATTTTCTCAAATATTAGTTTACCAGTCAAACATAATGTAAAATAGTAGACATTAAAATTGTTATTCCAAACTTGAGTAATCAAAAGAATATTTTCCATACTGTATTATATTTAGGTATATTATTATTTTATGGATCGACATTTTCTCTTACATTTTCGGGTATTATGCAGTACAGGATACGAGATAATAGAAATATTATTAATTGATTCAAATTAATATCTAAGAATTAAATTAAAATATTAAATATTATTATAAATATTAAATAATTATAAGAACTTATTACCATTATTCCATAAGAATAATCTTAAATCGATTTTATGATAAGATGATTATATTTTTATTTTTCATTGGATTTTATAGCCTTCAAATATTTAATTTATTAGCCATTTGTAGATTCAAACTATGTTAGAATTTCAACAAGTACAAAAAAAAAAAAAAAAAAAAAAAAAAAAAAAAACAACAATAAATACAATTGTGATTATATTTAGAGTTCTGCTGATTGTATACATTCTATAATGATGACTTCCTATCTGCTATCTGAGATTAAAGGCTTTATTTAGTGATATCGAGTGGGGGTTAACATTCAAGAAAATTGGATTTGATAGATAGTTTGTAAATACATGATTCTCATAAATGTAAGTTTAGATTTTTTGCGCAAGTAAAAGATTTTTAACTGGAATTAATTGTTACCTTTAATACTTGTAACATTTAAACTATATTAGGTTAGCGAGAGTTTTATAATTGATGATGAATGTGATATATTTTCAAGAATCTGTTTGCTTTAATTTATTATTATTTGTCGTGAAATGGTTCTATAACTTTTAAGTTTAATATAATTTGATTGTAGTATTATTTTAATATAGTGATACAATGCATTTTATAAGTTATAATTGCTATTTAAAATCATTAGATAAGTCTATTGTTATTTCTGCTTCTTCAGTTATTGTATTGGTAAATATATTTATATATATATATATATGTTTTTTTATAGAGTCTGTGTTTTCAAAATAATTCGATTGGCAGAGAATATCAAACTGTTTGTCTGTCTACCTTGTTCAAGTATGTAGAACATATAACTGTTTTAAAAAAGGTATTTAGAATACTCTTTGTCAATTGATTCTGATTTAAATAGTCGTAAGGTAATAGTCCAATGATCATTACTAGAATATGCTACTTACACTGACTAATTGATTGAACCACTTAACAATGTGAATGTTATGAATATGTTAGTCATTGCTGAGAAGTCATTATGGAGACTTTATCTAAAAGCTTATCAACGCTTTTGTCTCAAATAACTATGTAGTGAGGTCCCTATATAATGGTTCCACTTTTAAAGTTACCAAGTAATATAGAAGACCAAAGAATTTGAATGTTTAAGGTTTTGAAGTCAGTAAAAAATGGAGCATTTAAATTGCATATGCAGATTTTTTATTGTAGATTATTGCAATGCCTAAAATAATGGCTTCGAGTGTTAAGTTTATTTATATTCTGATATTGAAGATGCAAATTTGTGAACCTTTCTACTGGCCTATAATTGGTTCATGCAATATTAATGGAAATTTCTTAAGCTGGGTTTATTATTTTGGTCATTTAAATTTGTTTTCTGAAGACAGAGGGTTATGGATTACAAGTCAGAGCTTATACAATAATTATAAGCTGTTGATAGACACTATTTGAGAACGTGTGATTATTGTTTTTAATAGTTTTATTAGGCAGTCAAGATAATTTCAATTGAATGTGAGGGAGGTCGAAATCTTGAGTATATTGTTCACATTTGACACATAAGTAATACATTTTAACAATTCATTATTTATGTGTCAAATTTACATGATGTTGAGATTGTTATTTTTGATTTAGTTATTAAAATAGTTTGTTATACCATTGTGATTTTGTCAAAAGCTAGGTATTATTAAATATTTAATATACATTAAAATTGCAATATTCAATATTGTCTAAATATTTATTTTTCATTTAATTTTGAATTTATATTCATTGGGTTTTCATTAAATTAACCAAATTTAAATGTTAACAAATATTAAAAATAAATATTTTATAAATATTAGAAAAAAAAACTTTTATAAGCAATAGAAAATAAATGTTAAAAATAGACAAATTTCCTGCAACAAAGACTGATTCGGCCTGACTTGAACATGGGACATTCTCCATCAAACAACCTATACACTACCTATCTGCTTACCTATCGGGGATTACTTTTCAATCGAAACTTCAGGTATATAAATACGGTATATATAATAAATAACATTTTAGGCGGCTGTAAAATAACGAGAAAAAGATCCAATATGAGGTTAAGACGTAAGGGAATATCTGTGAATATTTCTTTAATGACATTGACTACCGGTAATAAAGGATTTTTTGAAATTGAACCTTTAAGGGGAAAAGGGAAGGAGTGGTCAAATATTATTCAACGACCCTCCTAAATTACTCATTTAAGAAAGTTGACATTTTCAGAAAATAATATTCCTTTAATGTTATACATACACGTACAGAAAGGTTTTATTTTTAATTCGACCTTTAAGGGAGAAAGAGTGGTGGGAAGTAAATTATTATTCAATGTCTAGTCCAAACTACTTTTCAAAGAAAGTTTACATTTTCAGAAAATATTTCTTAATGACATAGATACACGCACAGAAAGGATTTCTTAACATTCAACATGTAAGGGGAAATAAGGAGGTGAGGTCAATTATTATTTAACGCCTATCACAAACTATACAGACCATTAAAAATATTAATACAATTTTAAAACTATTAATGGGCAAACTGCGAAGCCCAGTAC
Organism: Pemphigus obesinymphae; assembly: GCA_025469235.1. Lineage (NCBI taxonomy): Eukaryota > Metazoa > Arthropoda > Insecta > Hemiptera > Aphididae > Pemphigus > Pemphigus obesinymphae. The sequence continues at coordinate 9,272 of JAIPRL010000083.1, forward strand.
TTAATTTCATACCTATATAAATATATAAATATAATATGTAGGTACTATAGATATAATACAAAAATATATAAATTCTAACATACTTAACTTAAAATATTATATAACATTAAATAATAATGATTGTATATTTGAATATTATTTAAATAATTACCAAATATTTAATTTTAAATTAAAACCTAATATTTATTAATGTTATTGGGAATTTTTACCTGGGTGTAACCTTAATATACGTTGGAAGTGATTACGTTGCTATCGAAAGCGTAGACGTGATAAGAAGAACACACGTGTTGCTCGAACGGGTGAAAAATTCAACCTGTCGTCAACATTTATTATTACCCATAAATATTATTAAATATCCAAGACATATTATATAAGTATATCTACGTAATATGAAGTATGTTTTGAAAACTATTTATTTTTTCGATAAATATCAATAAAACAGCAATTATAAACTAAAAATAATAAATTATATCCGTAAATACAAAAATTACAAATGTAAAACATGATTGTCTAAAAAAAAAGTTTCGTCATTTTGACATTTAACTAGATAAAAGACAATTTTTGCGCCACGAAAAAGTAAATAAAAAAAAAAGTTCAAATAGAAAATATAATTTACTCACATATAAATGCTTATATAAAACGAAACCATTGGGAATATTGACTTTGTATAATGATAACCCTGACTTTATTTTCAAAACAAAAAAGTTTTGTAGATTATATAATTTATGCGAAGAGTAAATTATCGAATACATACTAGCTAGTATTATATGTATACAAAACATATCATATATCCTTTGTCTATGATATATTATAATACCATTTAAATCCTAAACGATTCATTTTAACACATATCTGATGAGATTCAATTTTATTTTTCAAAATATTATTACTTCGTTCGAATTTTAACAAAATGTATATATATGTATAATTTTTCATGTTTATCGCCAAATTTTATGGTATAATGATCAACTTTTTGCTAATATTTTATATTACCTATTGTTAAATAACAATGCTAGGAATCTTTTGATTTTACAACGTTTATTTTCATTGTTTTTTTTATTTTTCTGGAAAAAAAATCTTTTGGTTGGAGAAAGTGTTTTTGAATATAGATAATCTTTTGGAAAAAAAATCGTTCTATATACTGCTATCCAGAGGTTATTCTTTGACTTTCGTAGTAATTTTATTAAATTTAAATAGCTATATTTTAGCACAAAAAAATGTTCATAAATTTAAAATGTTATTTTAAATACAGATAATATTTACATATAATTTTAAATTTTATAAAATTTATAGTTAAAAAAATATGGTTTCACTACAAGTATTTTATGACGATTACTAAACTGTTTTTATTCACTACTTGCCGCCTTTTTACATTGAATTCCAAAATTAGGAAGGTGTTGTAGCTACACCCTGTATAATATTATACACGTTCGTTTATCAGTTTGGAACTTAAATCCATAATTATTGGCAAAGCAAGTCTAATTATACAGGCCTGCCAATGATTATTTAAATATTGCACCCGGCCATTGGCGATATTTCAAATTTCGTACCCGTCAATTCAAACGCACATACGCATTTGTAATTTACGGGCGTTTTCGTTTGGGGACTAGTGTATTGTAATATACTGTTGTCTCTCTCGTTGACGTAGTAAATTCGATAAAAATGGAAATACAAACAATTTTTTTTCAAGAGAAATTTGGTGTGATAACATTTATGTTGTTTATATATATTTGTGTGTGTGTATTTTTTCGACTTCAATAGTATAATAATTTATAATTTACCGTATTTATATAACAGATACTGATGTATATCGTAAAACGATAAAAATATGTTAAATATTCACTGAAAATGTAATCACACTTTAAATTATAAGTTAATATAAGTACAAGAAAAAACCCTTAACTCTATATAGGTACGTGTTTATACGCCTCTTTAAGTACATAAAATATACAACTCACTATTAAACCAAACTGTAACAGTAATAATAATATGTACGTTGTAGTTTTTTACTGTCTACACAACGTTGTAGTAAGTGATCTAATCAGTAATGAGAATTTTGTTTACATTACTCGAAATCTTTAACTTATAAAGTAGACGGTCTCTTTTCGAACATTTTACGATACACAGACAACGATAAAGTACGAACTCAAAATAAAAACGCATCCTAACAATAATTATTATTATAAACAACAGGGATTGATGTTCATAAAAATCGAAAATGCACGTATGTAAAATGGAATATAAAAATTTTTATATGGTCTATATAATACGAACAATTTCCATATTTAAAAATTACAATATTCTGAATCGTTAAAATTTTATGTATTCGTATTAGTTATATTAATATGTATATATAAAATTTCACTAGGGGATATTCTAAATATTTTTGAGACTATATGAAGGTTTGACACAACATTTACGTATTACCTATTTAGATTTCGTGTTATGTACATGACGAATTACAAAAATACTGAAAATTAAATAGTATACTATATGATGTACAAATATGTTTAGAAGTCCGCCAGAGTACTAATTATAAAAGCAAATTCGAAATATTGCACCCGAATGCATTAGAAGAGACCGTACACGGCCAAAAATTTGTGGTCGGACTACTTGAGCGTGTTCAAAAGATAAGGTTTGTAATCCGGTTATCGATTGGGGGCAACACATTTTTCTCGAGTCTTTGCGAAAAGCCGCGGGTCAACTCCTCCCCGGCAGAGGGCGCCGAAAACACGGCGTACTTGGCGCGGGGGGCGTGGGAGGCACAGTCGATAATAATTAAAGGTCGGGTTAATATCGTTGGTAAACTTTCGGTGATAACGTCGGCCCGTGCATAGTCCATCATTCGACGTGCCGCGCGGGGGGGGGGGCGAGCCGGAGTTCGGGAAGTCGAGCTATTGTCGTGGTTTTCGTGGCAGGTTGGCCGCGGGCTGTTCCTTCTCGCGGACATCCGCAAACGTGCTTCGAACACGGCCACGTTTTCGGCCGGACCGGAACGCACCCGACGGGTCATTTTTTCAAACCGACCACACGGCAAGTCCTTTTAGACCCGGTGCGCACGGCACAAAATTGCACGAACATTTTAATCGCGTGCACACGTGTACTATCGACAAGATAGGGCAAATTGTCACCAAAGTGTTATAAAACGGCCCAAGTAACGTGAAAATATTTATTCAATATTTAATAAACAATGAGATATTCCAACGTTCAATATTTCATAAATATTTATTTTTCATTTAATGTTGATTTTGTATTCGTCGGATTTTCATTAAATGAATCAAATTTAAATATTAACAAATATTAAAAAATAAAATATGTTAAAAATAAACAAATTTCTCCCAACAAAGACCGATTTTCAGCCTGAATTGAACCCGGCACATTCTCCATCAAACAACCTATACACTACCTATCGGCCTACCTATTGGGGCTTATTTTCAGTCGAAACTCCAGGTATATAAATACAGTACATAGTACATAACACGTTAGGCGGCCGAAGAATATCTGATCGATCTAAACGAGAAAAAGATCCAATATGGGGTTAACTTGTAGGGAAACGTTCCTAAATATTTCTTCAATGACATCGACTACCGCTAAGAAAGGATTTTTTGAAATGGGACCTTTAAGAGAAAAAGAGGAGGGATGGTGAATTCTTATTTATAATTATTAGTATTATTCAACGACCATCCCAAAATACTCATTCGAAGAAGTTGACATTTTCAGAAAATATTATTTTAATAATATAGATACACAATATTTGTATTTGAATATTAGTTATATAATTACTCGATATTTAATTTTGAATATTTTATTTTAAATCAAAAACCAATATTTATTAATATTATACATCGGGAATTGTTAATTGCGATGTATTTCATGAACAACTAACCATAATAATCATGGTTTCCGCCCATAACGTGTAATTTCTATAGAATATCACGAAAAAAATCGATTTATTATTTTTTCATTTTTTGATTTGTTTATTCCCGACATTTCCCGACAACGATAAATGTATTATCATACACATTTTAATTTTAATTTTAATAATTATTGTATTATGTTTAATCAGATATCGGTTTTATAAAACAAATTCGAAAATATAGTTGGTTGATGTACGCATATTTCAATATGTACCGAGATTCCAGGAAGATCAATAATACAACTGTTTGTATAGATAAAACCATTGTTCTTCTATTTTTAATTACAACAATAATTAATTTTCTATAGAAAATAATGGTATAAACATTTTGTATTTTGTTGTTTATTATAAATGTATTTATTAGTAATTTGTAATCTCTATTAATATGTTTATATAATATAGTACTCATTATGTAATATTTATTATAAGTTCATAAGCTGAATCGCATGTGCTCATTATAAAGTGCATATTTTTTTACAATTAGAAGCTTAATGATAATTTTAATGTGTATATAATATTTTCCTAATACTTTTCATTTCCTATTATAATGTAAAAGTCTTCATTTTTGGTCCAGATGCCCAGAATCACTTCAAATTCAGTAGGTTGCTTAAAAAAAAAAAAAAAAACCTTATAAAATATTCATAATGAAAACACTTTTGTCTTTGTTGGAAATAATACGGGCCTGAAAGGATTTATACATTATTGTAACTAGTCTTTTTCTTCTCCTTCGCCTTCTCTCCCAACTATTTGGGGTCGGCCACATTATTGTAACTAGTAAAAAAGCAATATATAAAATCCCATATTTCGATCGCCTTCTTCAACATATTTTCAACGTTACATAAATAAATATTCTAAATTATAAATATGCATCAACATCTTTTATTCGATTAACACGGCTCGTTGACGGATAATTAAGTGGTTATAAAATCTCACCGAAAGATTTCAATCAAAAATAATAGGCCACAAATGGTGCAATTTCGATGTAAATTTTAATTTAAAATTTGGACAATTTAGATTATATAGAATAATATATTAACCGAAAATTTTAAATAAAGCCGGAAAGCATTTTGCACGTTGGATAGGATAATAATGACGGATATATTGAATTTGAAAGCAATGATAAATTATTTATTTCTAAAAAAACAATTTTGAGCGAAGCTTCAGTGGATATACTTGACCATTACTGTAGATCATAATAATAATATGATAATATTATATGCACCTTTAAAGCATATTGCAGAACAGACATGAGAAGGAATGTAATAATGTAATTAATGTGATTGATGCTGGCCTGAACCAAGAATTCTGTACTTTAGGTGAAATCACCAAAAAAATAATTGCTTGAAGGTTTGCATTTAGAAATTGAATGTCGTCAGAAAATTCACAATATGCAACTATTTCCGACACGGTGGTTTCCTTCTCAGTCTAAAATAAGTTGAAGTTCCTGTTGTAAGGTCCACCGACCAATCAAAAATGAATGGATCAACATTGACGTAGAAGTTTATACTACTGATATCATAACAGAGGAAGATATTTGTGGTGAAATTCAGTAAAAACGGCGAAAAGAGGATGTGGCTGATGATAGTGACGAAGAAGAATCTGATGAGAAATTACCATTAACAAACAAATTTGCTATAAGCTCTTCAGGTTCTACGCAGAGGGATTCTTCAAAGAGACAATTTTAACGTATCTGAGCAACATTAAGCCTACGAAGAAATGATCACGAAGTTGACCGAAGAAGGGAAAATTCAAACAACCATTTTATCAAAAATTAATTAGGAAATAGATTATTACAATATTTTACTAGTTATTTTTAATTAAACAAAATGTTTTTTTATTAAATACCCATACATTGTTTTATCATTATATATTTTATTACATAATAGCTGAAATATCAATAAATATTTTTTAAGTAAATAGATATTTATTTTTATTTTTATGAGGTCATTCGCCTTATTGACTCATTCGGTTAATGTACTAAAATAGTTTAGTCCCAAAGTGAGTCTAATAAGCGTTGACTATTGTAATATAATGAACAAAAAAAGTTGAAAAAAGTGCAAAAAATAGAATAACAAAGAAGAATATGAAGGGGTTTGAACCGACGACCCGGGGCATAAAACCATCTTTGGACCCCAATAGACTACATAACACTGTTGACAAATATAAAAAATAAGCCTTTTAAACGAACCTAGTAAAATCGTTGAATTTTAATTTGATATAAACTTATATTATATATTAACTTTAAAACCAAATCCGATTACCAAATTCCCACTCAACCATTATACTTTTGAACAAAAAATATATATTTAAAAAAAAAAAAAATCGATTTCTCCTGTAAAGTAGAAAAATTATACCTATTACGAATTATATGACTCAAAATTGAAAAGTGCTAAAGTAACCCAAAAATAGGTCAATACTTTTTTGGTATTCTTCAATGGGGGATATGTCTCTCCCCTGACCCTCAATGATCCCCAATGAAAGCCGCCAAAACCGTGTGGTGCCATGTCCATTTTTCCGTGAGCTTTTATGTAAAAGCAATCCAAATTTCGGTTTTTTACTACTCAAAAAAGCTTTTAGTACGTAATATATCTGTACTGGAATTTACAACACATTTTGCTACCGGTTCAAGCCTGTTCTGATTGTTATTAAATGCGTTTCAGTGATTCAAAAAGATTCCCCCTCCTTTTCTGTGTCCTTTATCTTATATTATTATTTGAGAATTTACGTACCTATAATTTATTTATCACTGGAACGTGGTTCGATTGGTTAAACATATGTAAAAAAATCTTAAGTGATGATCAGAGGTTCAAATCCAATCGAGGAAATAAGGATGAATGTAGGTATATTAAATCATCGTACTTCCGTTGTATTTTTGTCAATTAAAATTTTATATCAATGTGAGGTGTGAAATATTCTTTATTTATAAAAAATCACCAAAAAATTAAAATAATTCTAAAAAAAAAAAAAATTATGTTGACGATAACATAACACGATAATAAATGTAAGTAGTAACCTGCACTGGGTTTAGTATAAAATTAAACCGATTCTGAGAACTTCAGCCGCATCTTTCATAGTAATATACAAATATTTTATATTTTAGAGACGATATTATGATACACATACAAATCATTACTGCTACAAACGTTAAGACGGGAAAACACTCCTAGATTCATAAACCTACTGGTTGTCACATCCCGTATAAATTAATATTTATTATTATATTTTATAGAGAAAACTAAATAATAAAATGGGTCAAACAATTGAAGTTCGATGAAAATTCGAGTTCGAATAGTTTAAAATTTTACTTGAGTTCGAACTCTTTGATCAAGTTCGGATCGGTTCGACGTTTTACTAGTTGAGTTAGCCTTTCGAACGTGAACCGAACTCTTTAAGTCTGGTTCGGTTTTTTGAACTTCGAATTGTTTGAGTCGACTAGAAAAAATAGTAAAATAAAAAGTAAAAATTTTGCTGAGGTATTCTGTCGATATCTGATAAATAACACCGTGATAAAACACTTATCATCATTAAAAAAACTGTAACATTTTTAAATGGATAACAGATCTTCGAATATTTACGAATATTTACGAATAAAACTTGAATGAAAGAAAAAAATCAGTTAGAATGAACGATTGTTTTTTCAAGTCATAACTATAATAATTGGTACTTTTTTAGATGCGTATGGATGGATTTATTATCAATATATATTGTTGAAAATATATAGTTAATGAATCGTGTAGTACAGGTAATGGCTGCCATTTTATTTAACTTGAAGACGTCACCCTACGCCTTAGGTCATTATTTATTTATATGTTTTTTGTTTTATAAACGCCTACCTATATACATATACATATATATATAATGTCGGCGATAACTGCAAATATATAGTATATGTATCTTAACATGTAGTCGCACACCGCGCGTAGATTCGATCGTTTGAAATGCAAATCTCTCATTGCGATGGATAATATTAGTGTTCGCGTCATAGGCCGACGGTATATGATAATAATATATTCAATATACATATTGTTATTTAAACAATCCGCCATGACTGTGTAGATATATAAATACGTCTACCGAAGCCGGTCGTTTGTATGATAACGTCGATCTCTTCACTTTCGACGAATATCAAATATTTATACGTTTTATGTACGAGACGAAAGCGTACCGCATTCAAAGTTACGTTTTAAGGTCGTTATATATATATAATTTAAAGTCGTAAGTATATATAAAAAATACGATTTGAAACGCTATTCTAATTTGACGTTTAGAAAAAAAAAAAAAAAACAAAAACAAAAAAAAATTCGTTATGCCCAATCAAATACCGCTACGACTTTGCCGTAATTGCCGTTGAACGGTATCGTGTCAATTAGTTATGATAATAATAATAATAATAATAATAATAATAATAACGGAAGAACCGAAATAAAAAAAAAAAATTGGTACGAGTGAGCCGAATATATTACATCATATATATATATACTTTGCACTTGCAAATTTCATGTCATATTGTAATATCCCATACTGCTTATAACGTCTATTATAATTTATAAATAACGAAAAAACAAACGTGTCTTCGGATGACATATATTACACGCCCTTAAGTGTGACTAAAAATTCAGGAACTCACGTGAAATAATTGTCGTTTTTAACGGATTTTCGCTTAGCTCGACGATTCCGTTACCCAAAATAATAGGCGCCGAGGGTCGGCGTTTTGAAAAAAAAAAAAAAAAAAAAATTAAATTAAAAAAAAGAAATAAATCTGCCCGGAGAAGCGTTTTTAAATAAATACGTATTAACAGTCACGAGGGTCGTACAATGGAAACTCGCGCGTTTTGATATATTTCAACGGCACCGTCGCCCGCCCGACTGGAAACGGCGGCGGTGTCGGAGAAATACAAATCGTGACAATAACAAATTACGGTAAGTTTTTCAATTTCCATCCGTTCGCCGGAGTCGTATATACCCTATGTGCGACATTATATTATCGCGTCTCTCCCTCCAAATTATACTCATTGAACGTCATCTTACGCACAACAATCACTTGTTTTTCAAGGCCATTTCGTTTTTACTTCTTTTTTTCGTTTTCTTTCGCTTTTCTTCGAGATTTTTGGTTTTTTTTTTACGTTTATCACGGCCTCGAACAAATAGGCGGACAGTGAGAGACAGAGGATCCTCAAATATAATTAGTGAAATGACGATGCAAAAATACGGAAATACCAAAATCGAAACTCTAAATTATTTTTGGATTTTAAGCGATGCAAACACGTTTCATATTATTATCACTTATTTCAAAGAAAATGTTATGTAGTGTGTATTTTAAACAGGTCATTGGTCGATTTTTCCGGTAGAATTTTAACGGGTAAGGAAAAAATTACGGAAAACGAAAAAAAAGTACATATGCGTTCGTTGTGAAATCTTCGAAACTATCAAAATCTAAGTATTCTAGAAATTGGAAATGTTTAGTGTATGTAATAGGTATGTAATATGTGTATTTTTGGTTGTACAAATAATACTAATAAAGATATTTGAAAATATGAATTTTAAAATACTACATTTTACCAATCTTGGATCCAAATTATTTTATCTAAATAAAAGGCTTATTATTGTTTTAAATTTGCAATACACCCACCTCATCTGGCATGCCAATATTTATAAGGATTTTACCCTTATGCCAGCTGTTTTTTTTTTCATTTGAATTCCAAAAATAGAAATTCCGATGAGAAACAATTAATTTTTTTTACTACGATATATTAGGTAAATAACTCTATAATGTGATTATAGCGAGAAAAATATTCTTATACAATTTTAATGTTTGATAAATCGAAAATGAGTACTCACTTAAATATTTTTAACATTAAATTATTTTCATATTAAAAGATTTAAAAATGGTAAGCTTTATTTTTTTCATTACAGTATATTTTAAAGTTTCTAAAGATAATAATTAAATTTAATATACATTATAAAATATATCGCTGCAGGGTTGTAATAATAATATTATTAGAAATAACCTCTATAATAATATTGAACACAAAAAATGTTATTATGCTTGTAAAATAATCGTTTTTTACTTTTTATTATTTTTTACTATATTAATAAATACATTTTTGTTTCAAATTAAACAAAAACAAAACAAAATCATTAAAAAAGAAAAAAAAATGTTCAGACTAAAACATATACAAATATACAAACGTATTTGTTTACATTGATTCTGGATATTGATGTATATTCCTAAAAAAAATTTACCTAAATGTATCATAACGATTGTTTCGTGTTATGCCTATATTCCTTAAAAAAACTAAATATTTAACCTAAAAAAAAAAGAAAGTACATCATAAAACTAATAATCAATTAAAATTGTTGAATATGCAAAAATATGAATCTAGAATATCGTTTTTTTATTCTTTATATTTATTGTGAAAAATATTTTGTATTTATCTGTCTTATATATGTGTAGATATGCGTATATACTATATATATATTATATATATATATATATATATATATATACACAGTACGATAGACTAGAAAACATATTCAAGTACAATAATACAATAATCCATACAACAATATATTACAGTATTATAAAATGAAAAATTAGTAACCAGCTAAAAACATATTTAAGTCTAATTAATAAGAAAAATAATAGTAAATTAACATGAACTGAGCTAATAAAAATGTCTAGTTTTATCCATATGCCTAAACGGAATGTCAAATATTTTAGATATGACTATCGTATAATACATTTACGAAAAATTCTATTCATTTTTGCCATAATACACTGAAAAAATATGATTGAAAATGACAAATTGGATTTGTGACCAGTAAAAATATTTACTATTTGTAATGACGACAATATTTTATCACAATGATATTAATATTATAAAATCAATAAAATATAATGTATACTATTTTTTTACCAATTTGACAGTGATTGACTAGTAATTGATAAAAAATATTATATCCCATCAATAAAAATAATTTTGATATATATGTATTGTTATACAATATTATTATTTTATTCTTCCATCAGTAAATTAATTAAACATAAATGTCAAAGTTTTTTTTTTAAACCCTTCATTTTGTATGACAATATATTTTAAATAGAAAATACAAGTTATTTGTCGTCACTCGGCTGTATAGCTACGGTAATTGTATGGATTAAATTTATATTTTTATGTATTTTGTATCAATATTACCAAGATTTTTATAGTCTACGGCAACGCGAGAAGTGACATTTTCATACGAGAGAAAATTAAATTAAAATCATCGTAAACTTTGTGATTCCACGTGAAACGTAGGCCAATCCTATAGCCGTTTGATTTATAATATTCCCTATTATATTTAACAAATATATACATTTATTAAAGTGAATAGTGTATGTTTAATAAAATATTTGTATTTTATTTGTTTAAGTCAACATTTGTACAGTGGAGTTTGTTCTTAGTCCAAACATTTCGTTGCGATGTTTATACGTAGGTAATATTTTAATAGTTTATGTATTACGAAAATACAAATTAAAGGACTTAAGTAAATTCAAAAACGTAATTCGTATACCTACCAGGGCTTAAATTTAAAAAAATTAAATTGTTTAACGTTATTGCACATTTAAACGGTTTTAATTTTTTATGATTAATGTTATAAATTTTTCAAGCGTTATTTAATAATTTAAATTTTAAGTTAATCGTTATTAGTTATTTAAACGGTTTTTTTTTTAATTTTAATTTTTAAACGTTATTTAACGTTTAAAAGTTTTTGTTGTTACATTTTGTTTAGTTAGTGTTTGATATATAGATAATAAACCGTGGTTGATTGGTAATTACTAAATATTGCTGCATAGCCAATAATTAAAAATCATACTTGATACTTGAATATAAGTGAACTCTCTAATTACAAAGTATAAAATTCATCCTTATATTGTTTATATAATATTTTGTATTTTGTATATAGAAAAAAAATAAGGAAAGAGTAAGACCAAAAATGATGTAGTTGGGTGTAAGTAAAGAGCATACGGCCGATGGAGTGAAGTGGAAATAGAGGACTTGGGTGATCAACCTTAAATTATTAGAAGAACTGTTGAGACAAAGGAGAAAAAGAAGCCTTTATTTTATAAAAAAATAAAAAGTAAATTAATATTTAAACAAATTTAAGTAATTAAAAATTAGGTCTGTTTCAGGTCTATATTTTACCGTCATGTAAGGGAGCGTTCTCTGCCTTGTTAAAATTCTTTAAATCTAAATTATTTTTAAAGCCAACAAAAATAAGATTATACACGTCAATAATAATACTGTTAATGTTTATATTTTATTACCAACAATTATTATTTTCAAATGTTCATGTTTCAAACCAGTATGTACCGTATATACTGACATTTTGTGTGATAATATTTTTCATTGTCAGTCGCGTATAAAACCTCGCAAAAGGTACATCGTGCTGCCTCGTGCGACTCACATAAAATACAAATATTTATGCTTTTCACTAAAAACAAATAATCTTAATTATTTAAAACACAAACACAAAATCCTATACAGCCCACAAAATTTACCGTTGACAAAGGTTAATAGCAACATATGGTTGTGATGTATGGACTACTACCAGTGTAACACAACGAAGACTGAAGACGTTCGAAAACAAAATTTGGAGAAGGATATGCGGACTGGTCATGGATACAAGAACCGATCAGTGGCGTACACAGTTTAACCAAGAATTGAAGGAAGAATTAAGAATGGTAACAATTAATGGATTCATATAGAGTCAAAGAATACAGTGGCTAGAACATGTAATGAGGCGTAATTCATATGCAGTCATCAAGATAGTACTAAATTGGAAGCCGGAAGGAAAGAGGACTCGAAAAAGGTGGATGGACGGTGTAGAAAAAGATTCAAAAGACCCTTGGAGCACAGAATTGGGGAGAGACAGTAGGGGACCGGGACAAGTGGAGTAATTTGGTGATGGAGGCGAAAACTCTTTAAGAGTTATGAAGGCCAGAAGAAGAAGAAGAAGAAGAAAAACTAGTTCTGTTTCAGTTCTAGATATTATACCGTCATGTGATTAAAATGTTTGTTCAAAATAAACATATTTACGGAAAATTATTAAAAGGGTTTCATAAAGTCGATTTCGAGTAGAAACACATAAATCAATAGACTACAACATTTTGCTTTATTTTTATTTAATTAAATTTAAGTATTTTGGAGTAAATTTTATTTGAGTTTTTAATTTATTAATTTAAGATGTTATTATTACGTTTATTTTACGTTTTAAACTTTAATGACTGGATTGTAAATAAGTAAATAAAAAAAATAAAAAATACGAGGTTCATTTTAAAATGTTGTCCTTTATCAATTTTATAATTGATATTTTAACTCCAAACTTAGTTTAAGAATTTGTTTTAACAATTTCGGGTAAATGTATTTTTTACTATTGATTATCGTTGGTGTAACATCCTCTTAACGGATTGATTATGAAAATTAACATTATAAAGTTAAGTAAATACACTGTAATTTTAAGTTAGTTAATTTCAAAAATAATGAACTATAATTGAGTTAAGATACTAAAGAAAATTATACTTATTTATTTAACTTTAACTTTTTGACTACTTATAGTTATATTGCACATCTTTGAAAATAACAATAATTTAAACTATAAATATCATAAAATGTATTTGATATATTTTCAGAGAAGTATATATTAAAAATAAAGTAAATAAACCATTGAAACATGTATAATTTATACATTTTTCAACGAGTTCCACTTTTAAAGTATAAACATTAAGGCACACCCTGCAAAAATATAAATAATTTTAAAAAAATATGATCTCCACTGAAATCTAAAAAATGCATCATATTTTAAACTTTAAAAGCTTTGAAAATCATTCATTAATGTTATAGTTTTTGGAATTATAAATAGAAAAGTATTTAAACTTCGAGCTTGTATTAATTTATTTTTATAATGATTTTCAGTGTGCACTTTCTATAAGCCCAAAGAACACGTCTAATATTATCATAAATAACAAAAAAACCCCTGGCTAGGCTTTTTCTCAATAAATATCCAAGAATGTCCTTATACACGTGTACGTGTTATTACAAGATAGTAAATGTTTATCACGTCACATATACATTTGGCTGTTAACCGTTACTGAAATTATTCGCAATAGTATATTTAAAAATAAAATATGATATAATAAGGTAAGTATAAGTGTATGTGCACACTGGTTCTTCTCTTTAGTAGCTATAAATTTTTGTTGACATTATTTTTTCCGGTGGTTTTATATTTTGTGAAATAAGTCCATAAAAACGGATTTATGGGTAGATGGACACAAATCCGCTTGCATAAAAATAATAAAAAAAAAACCTCTGACTTCGGAACACCTAAAGCTCCTCATAATTTGTTCGGAGCAGACCCATTTGAAGATTTTTTTTAAGAAAGTAAAAACTTTTATGGCTTTTATGGCTTTTGAAAATTATTTATTTCGAAAACACCTAATCACTACGTTTTCACAAATATATTATACATTATACTTGTTTATGTAAAAAAAAAATATCTATACGACAAAGTTTACGAAGTATAATTTCACTTTAAATATTTCTGTTATAGCTAGTTTTGTTGTTAACTAGTTATAATAACATTTGGCATTGTATTATTATTATTATTATTATTATGGTTTATTTTGAGTCAACTTTAAGTATAATAATCACATAAATATGATTAAACTTTCATAACATTTTGAAGATAATTGTTTCAAAAAACAGAAGTTTTAGACTCGTTTCCGTTTTCACGCGATACGGTATATATATATAATATATTAAAACTAGACGGTTAATTTAGTAAATAATTTACCATGATATAGTTTTGTTTCAATTTAAATTATTAACTTTAGAAACTAAAAATTGTCAAAAGTATAATCGCGATATCGTTTTAAAATATTTGAATACTACTCCGGCATCTGATACAATCATATATTTATTAAATGTGATTAAATTGACAGTAAAAAAAAAATAATAATTTATATTGATAGAGTTATATATATCATCGAAGAAATAAGTGACATGAAATTTTATGTGTAATGTATAGATACGTACGTCCATTTGATACCGTTATGTCGATTTATAAATTCCAGAGCATTTTCTTATTGTCAATTTTCCTTGTTAGCGTGTAAAAGATACCGTATAATTTGTACGTAGAAAATAACACAGATTCATGTTCGTCAATTCTAAAAAAAAAATTGTACACTTTAATGAAATACATTTGAAAAATGTACCAGTCGTATCAAATAATTGGTTTGACAATATCTTCTGTTTCTTCGGAGAATCACCTTTATTCGTGTCGATTGTCGAGTATAATAATGTAAACATATATTTTTCTTATTTGTCATTGTTTAAATATACTTTTCTGTAAATCATATTGTTATTTTCAACTCACGATGTGCAGACAAGTAAATAATAGGGTTTTCCAATAATATATGCCTCATTAGTTTGGTGTAAATACGATATTCTCTATTTATCGTTTGAAAAACTTAAAACAGATTACCTTATTACAGTTAGTACTGTAGGTACATAATATTGTTAAGGTCATGTTTCTATTCAACATTTTTTTTTTAAATTTCAGCGTTTTATAAAACTATACTTGAGCTATTATATGAATAGTTTTTGTAGAATATTTGAAATATTTAGTTCCATTGTTAGGTATACAAATTTGTTGTGTTATTGTTTTTGCCAAGTTATCTAACTTATGTGAAAATTATGCGTTGTTTTGTATTATATATAATACGGGAAGTTTCAACTTTAAAATATTATAACCATAATTTATGTACGTGAAATTTTCAATTTCAGAATCATTGTTATCCTGTGAGAATCATTGTCGTTTATGAATAAAAAAATCCCGTCAAGTCTTATATACACGATTGATACTAAAACATAGAATTACTTAAAAAAATAGTTTATCCAATCGTCGTAGTTGATTTCTTAAATCTTGCGTAATCGCATACAATTTTCTGAACTAAAATTCAATTTAATTCAATTTCTTCAAACTGTTCAGAAATTATTTTCTAAATATCTAATTCTTTCATAACATTAAGTGTTGACATGTAAGCAGAACTTTTGGTAACCTATTCAAAATTATTCGTATTGATTTGTTAGACATTGTTGAAAATTTGTTGGATTATTTAGGAGTCCCACTATTTATTAAGCCCAAATTCAACTTTGTAATAATAATTTCATTTCTAGGATTAAAAACTTATTGAAACCTTACAAAACTTATGAGAAACTTCTTAAGTAAACTTTTGGAGAATTTTTATATACATATATTGGAATTTTTGACCATTTAAATTTTTTTCATTTATTCAACGTTAAATTTTTAATACTAACTTTTCATGTCTATCACACAAAATAAATTAAATTAGAATTGACACTTATGTATAGTCCAACATATTATAAAATAGGTTTATAATAGACTTGTAATGATTTTTTAGATTTTGCTACACTATGTTACACTGTTTGTCATAAATGACATAATAACATCAAATTATCATGCTGTCAAGTAGTTTCCAAAAAATTAAACTACTAGATTTCTGATATGATCAATGGTTGTTCTATATTTTATATTTTATATTTGTAGTTTCAGTTGCCCACATGGTTACACTAAACCAAATTTATGTTATTGTGGCCGACATTTTTGATAGAACATACGAACGTTCGTAATTTATTATCGAGTGACCATTCTGTACAATTATTCTGTGTCCACCGTTTTACAGATTTTAATGAAAATATATAAAAAGTTTCGAAATAAAATAAATACGACTCGTTGTACATTAGTTGAGTCTTATTAGAGCCCCATTTTCATTTTATCTTACTCTGAATATTTATAATTTCAAAAAATTAGCGGTGCTCATTTAGTATAATTATTATTTTCTGGAATAATAAAATATTCAGTATCCAATATTGTCGAATAATATCCAAAAAGTATATTTACACATTGTTAGATTATTTTTGTTAGGTTTTAACAAACTCTTATTGTTAGGTGTAAAGTTTAATATTAAAAAATTAAAAAGTTGGCTCCAAGAAATCATTAAAAATATTGTTAGATACAGGTTGAAAATGTGCTGCTTACAATATAGTGCTAACTTTACGCCTGTGATGATTTTTCTATGTACAACTTATTTTATAGTAAAAAATTAGATCATTTTAATCATAATTCATATTTAAAAAAAATATATATTTTATTCAAAAAAATATGTCGATATAGAACCTTTTTTCTGACGTTATGCGAGTACATGGAATAATACAAATCGTTTTCAGGACGGGGTTGCCAAGAGTTCACTGTACACTTAAAATCATAAATACTTTAGGAAAGTAATGGATGTGTGTTTATAGTCCATATAAACGCTTACTACAATTGTCTATTTATAGTGTTGACTAATTGTTTTAATACTTAGGCGTTGAAATTTCGCGAATTTGCAAATTTCGTTGTGGTGACAATAATTTTACAATAATTGGTAGTTTAAATCTATCGGGCAAATAGCCGCATGTTATAGTATACGCAGAACAATTCCCAATATTATTATTTCCTCTATTGAATGCTCGTGTTATCATATTCTCTGGTTATATACGATTTCCGAGTTCTGTTGGTGGTATATCCCGACGATTCCAAACAATTAATAATGAAATCGTTTTTTTTTTTACATCCAATACCACATGATTAATGATTTTAATGAAATGATACGCGTTGTAGCAAATGGTCGAGATTTCTTCAAATCAGTTTAATTTTTTCAACCAAAGGCTATATTACATAATATATGGTCAGTGTTCGTCATACTATTATATTAAATACGAAAAAAAGAACCTCTAGGTGATATAAAATAGGCTCACCTGAGCGCGACGTCTTTATCTCGACTCTTTTTTAACCCAGGTACGCGCCCGGATTGCCAACGTTCATTTTTACTCCATTATTACTTTTCAGCCTAACGGTTCGATTACAAATTACTTATTTTAAACATTTTCTGAAAACACATTATTGTAAAGTCCAGGCGAAGACACATTTTGCCCGTAGTTTATATCTAATTAATAAGTATATATTAATAATAAATATAAGTAATTAATATTTATACTATATGATTAAAAAATGATCAATATATAATAAACTAGAATCATGTCCCGATGGATCGAACTTTTTCTTTACTGGGAAAATAATACAATATATCATCTATAATAATACAGAAGAAAATAATATATAATTTCCGATTAATTTATTGAAATATAATTTTCATGTATGTTTGTTATTATGGAGGTGTTTAGAAAATTATTATTTCTAATTTTAAATTTATAAGGCCGTAAGTGGTACTGATAATGAGCGGGATGGAATCTTGGAATCTCTTTAGCACACATTTGCCATAAAAATAACATTTTACTTCAAAACTACTACTCGACTTTTTCTACATGAAAAGCTATTATTTTTAAGAAAGAAAAAATATAATTGTTAAACTAATAGATAATTTTAATGTGAATTTTTGGCTGGAAATCTAAAATTAACCTAAGAATGGTAATTAAAATTTCGAATTTCTAAAAGATTTAAAAAAAAAAAAACAAATTTATATACTCCTACTGAAATTAAAACCAATTTGATACTGGAGATTTTACTGTTACTTAAGAATAATATATTTTTGTACAAATTTCTTTACAATTTAAACTTAACAGTTAAAATAAAAAATTAATATATAATTCTTTAAATGGTCTAATTTTAAATGTAATTGAGGGGATGGATACGATAAAATTAAAGATTTTGTTGGTAAAATAATACTTGTAAAATGTTTTTAAAATATTGCATGTAAGTAGTTTGTAAATTTGCTTTTAATAATATTTTTTATAACTTATAAACTTATATAATAAAACCGAATAGGCTATTTTATTAAATTAGTAAAATGAAAATAATTATCTGGTGAATATTTATTAAAATAAAATAATGTATTATTACTATTTAATTCAATATATTGCGGCAGTTAATGGGGGACGAACAGGCCCCTCGGATTTCTCCTTTGTCCGATTGTTTTTAATCGTAATTTTATAAAAACACATTTATTACAGTACAGCTATTGATTGTAAATAGTAACGGCGAAGTATAGACATTCGAATTGTTATTAATTCTATTATAACTATCGATTTATATTTAAATTATTATGATTTAAATGATGGCTATATAGATAATACCTAATTCTCTCGGTAATATTTATATTTTTGACCAAGTTATCTATTTCCAGCGCTTAGAGTAGATCAAAGTAGCCTGGTTGGCTTGAATTTCAGAATTAAATTATCTAGCAATCATTGATGTACAGTTTGAGTCACTCAGACATAGTCCACTTTAATATGCATATAATATTGAACGTTAATGAAACAAATTACTTTTGATAACTTCCAACAATCCGATATCGCTTTTGAACGTAATCGAGTTCCATTTGGGACATTTAATTAGATAAAATTACCATTATGTATCCTATGTGAATATTCCAAAAAGGTGTCATTACTTTAATTTACATCATATTTGTATTTTTTTTTTTATATATAATAATATTAAGTAAATAGTAATCTAATAATTATTTATGCTAGCTAATGGATCATGACGAATTATAATACGTGATCTCAAACGAAATGAATCAGGTATTTTTAAAATAATTGAATATCAGACTATCAGAGTACCTACACATTGTATTTCATTTAAATGACAGCAATCATTATGAATGAAATTTTTTTCCAAAAACACATGCATATTTATTAGTTTTTTGATTACTTACTATCATCGATTGCTGTGGTAGGTCATTTTCTATACAAGTATAACATAAAAAAAATTATAGTTTAGTTTAGTAATTTTTATTATTTACAATCTAAAACTATTTTATATACTAGTTTGTCATTTATAAGAAATTATATAATTGACTGTTTGTGAATATTGGATGGAATGTATGGTTATATTAGCTTAACTTAAGTTGCAGTTAGCTTATCAAATTTTTTATTTTATAGATGTACTTATAAATTTTATATTTTACACAACAAGTGTCGTGAAAAATACAAAAGGATAAAATTCACATTATAATGAAAATATGTAACATAACGTAACATTTGTAATAATAATAATAAAAGTACCTACTGTGGAAAAAAATGTACGGGGAATAAATGGACTGTGTACGTACATAAAAAAATGATATATATATATATATTTTATTGCAAAATGAGCCACGGACCAAAGTATAGTTGTAACTTATAATATAAACGCTAGAAAAAAAGTACATAAAACAAGATTTCTAATAAGAAAAGACGGATCCTCGTAGGAGAATTTTTATATTCGTTTAAGAATTTTTTGATTACGGCAATAATATTACAGGTGATGTTATGAACTATTATTGGTATAGTGAAAATATACAATTCAAGCGAGAAAATGGCAACATTTCAATTAAACTTATATAACTTATAATACAGGCTATCAAAAAAAATAAAAAAAAATACAGCATTTAATAAATAAAAAACAAACGATTTATACTTATGTATTATCTTATTTTATCTGGGTATAGGAATGTTCAATGAACTTTAATAAATTATAATAACAGATAATGGCTGATTGAAATGATTAAATCACATTGTAAGAATTATAAATTTTATAATTCTTACAATCTTTGATTTTTCTATAATTTATTTTTACAAAAATGAAAGGAAATTTATTAAAATCAATGCTTGTTCTAAAAAAAGGAATTAGTTTCCATTCACAATTATCTTAGAAATAAAGAACGAAATCTCAGGATTAAAAAAAGGAAGTAGTTTTTCATTCATAATGGACATTATTCTTGAAGAAAAATTATAAAAATTTGTAATAAACTCAAAAAACTTTTAAGGTTTAAAAAAATATGAACAAATGAAGGAACAATAAATACAATCACGTTCTTACTAAAAAAATAAACGAAATTTCAATATTTCATACACAAAGGAAGTGATACATTCCGGAAAATTTAACAAAATATTTTACTGTTTGAGTTCTTTTGCATGCGTTTCTATAAAGTACTGATTAAAACAACACAATATTAAATACAAATATTAGCTATTATATATACGTAAAAAATGTCTTAATAGTTTACTGTACTATACAATATGTTAATTCACTGCTAATGTTAATTTATTGGTTATCCAAATAATGTTGAAAATTTTAAATATTTATATATTATATTATATTTGTTTTTGGTAAACTAATTAAACCATTATTTATATTCAAAATCTTGAAAAATCTGATTAGTAAGGGATAGAAGAACATTATTTATCTGATATAGATATTATGAGATATATTGTATTTTAATGCAATAATAAATCATTTCTTTCCATAAAACAATTAGTGTAATTATTGTAATCAAATTTATATAACATAAATACATAATTTAAAATTAAAATTCAATAACAAACATTTAACAGTAAAATACATGAAAACATTAAATGGTATATTCATTTAAAATTATTTAAAAATTTTTTTTATTTTTTTTAAAATAAAAAATTTTTTTTTTTTTTTTTTTTTTTTTTTTATTATTTAGCTTTTAGTAATACTATTACAGCTCAACAAATAAACAAATGTTTATTCTTAGATCTTAAAGCCAATAATTACACATTTTAGGTCTAAAAACCTCGAAACCTATATTTCTTAAGTAGCCTAAAACCGCAAAAAAAAAAAAAAAAATGTTAAATTTTAACATTTTTATCCCCATCTTTATATAATGCCCAATTACTTATCTGGTATACATTTTAATATTTAAATATCATTATTTTCGTAATTATGAAGAAACAACATTTACTATTTTTACAGTTAAGTGTTAGATATTCGTTATACTTCGAAAATATAAAAAAAAAAATGGCCTTACGTTCCTGTACAAATTTACTGCCTACCGGCATATCGAATCTCGTACGTGTACCAAGTCTTCTGAATCAAAACGTTGTACACAATCAATAATAATAATAATAATAATAATTTTAATAAACATCATTGTTAAACCACTAAAAACTGGCTCGCATCACTACATTAATATATTGCATACAATTTTTAATCGAAATTCGTTTTTTTTTTTTTTTTTAATACAATGCTTGTAGTATTTTATAATAATAATAATAATATATATTTTTTCGAGTGCGGGCGACGAACGGAAAACGCGAGCTCTCTATACAATCGACCATGTGCTGACGATCTGCGATGGATATAACGGTGTACAAATCATCGTGGTCTTGAGATCTATATATATATATATATATATATATGATAATACGCGTATATGCATATATGGATACCGGGGTTACCAATGTTGGTATATACGTGCGTCTGAAACGATCGTATAATAATGACGTAATGCGCGATAAGTACTCGCGCGTGCGAGTCGTACGACGTGCGGTAATAAACGCTCGTGACACGTCTATTGTGCAGCGGTTTGGCGGTTGTCTGTAGGTGAACTCGAGTGGGCTGTAAATAACCGAAAATTAGAAAACATCCCCACTGCTCCCCCCCCCCTCCTCAACCATCAACCATCTTAAACTCACGCTTTGGCGTACAGTTTCCCCGCGCGCACATTAGGTACCGAAAAGACGGTTTCGATAAATCACGGACGGCCGGACGAGAACGGGCGAATAACGGCGCAAGGGATGACGACGGCGAAGGGTAATAATTAAACAGAACTATGATCGAGGTCACGAAGAAAAAAAAAAAAAAAAACAGGGAAAATATCTTTAAAATCATATTATTTTTTTTTTTCCGTTCTTCAACCCATCCACCCCACTGCCGACTTGACCCGTTCTTGGGCACCGATAATTCCAACCCTCCACTGATAGGGAGCACGTTTTATCTCCTATCCCGCTTTACTGTAACATTTCACCATCGACTCCTAAATCGACGGACGTACCAAATACCCTGTTCATACACCCTGTATTAACCTAAATACACAGGTGTTATCTCCGAAGACTCGTACACTCATTGTGTATAAAGATCTCACAAGCGAATAAATATGTTTTAACTTTTTTTTTACATTACATAACGACCTATTATATTCTAGTAAAACTATTGTGTATATAATTAGACATTCGTTTTTCAGGTAATTTAAAGAATTTGAGTTTGTATTGTATTCGTCGTGATGATAACATAAAAAACATTCCCGTAAAAATAAATAGTACCTTTATAAATGTATTATTAAAAATTTAAATAAAATGCCTGTGTGATGTAAAGTAGTAATAATAATTAGAAATTATATCTGAGTGTAACCTATTGGTAGACATTTGAGTTATAATATTATAAATCTAATTTTAAATGATAATGTAAAACAAATCAATATGCATCAACGTCATTGCAAGCCTATAGAAGCACACCTACGGTGTGAATTAGTATCTAAGTCAGTGGCAAATATTGTAAAATATAATGTAAAGCATAAAATAACAATATATATTTTTAATAATGCGTTAAAATTCAAAATCATTATGCATTTTAATATAAGTCATTATTGTATATAATTGAATCAATTGTAAATATACAAGTATGCACCGCATATACCTTTAAATGTTATTTTATTTAATTCAACCCGATTGTGGATAAATAATAAAATTAGGTGTGGTTCCAATATCCCCCGAATAAAAAATAGTGATACTTGGAATAATACACAAGATGTCAGAAATATGTGACAAGTGAATGAATGACGACCCTCGTCCATAACAATCACTACAACTTATAACGTTATTACTTTTGTATATTTATGGTGTAAAAAAAAGGCTAATATAATATATGTTATCAACAAAATTATATACGTAATAATCAATTATTATTTTAATTATTGAAAGCTAATTTTCATATGTTATTTTTCATTTATAAAATAAAATCTCATTAATCATCATCTCGATATGTAATATTAAAATATTTACTCACTGTACATTTAAAAAAATAACTAGCTTAAAAATTCAACCTATATATAAGCTCGCTATAACGAAATGTTCTGTTAGGTATTTAAAACAATTATAATAATCGTTTAAAACATTAAAGAACAAATATGTTATTTATAAATGCTATATAAAGTGTACACTAACTATACTTGTTCAAAAAAAGAAAAAACAAATGGAATTATTCACAGAAATGTATTTGCCTAGAGACTAACTATTGATACTATATATTACAATAATCATATAATTCTCAAGAGACATCATATATATTGGGATCACCGACAAAGCATTTTCTGGGCAACTAATATTTTTACTTTGTTATATTTTTTTTTACTTAAATTCTTTACAAAATATAAAATCACGTCGTTTCACCGAACAATATGAACGCATCCTGGAGTATAAGTATACTTATTTTCAAATTAATTAATAGCATTATCATGTGAATTAAAAACAAAAAAGTATATTATAGTTACATATATTAAATCTTTATATATAGTTTATGTAATAGAAATTGTTCGATTACAGTAATTTTAGTTTCCAGTTTTACATTATTATAATACAAACCTCGTTATCCCTAGATATATTGTATTAAGCGACATTTCGACGAATAATAATTTAATTAATTTTATAATGTTATACCCTTAATAATTTTCGATTTTACGTTTCATAAACGAAGTAAAATTAATTATTATTAATAACATTATTTTCAAAACGTTCTAATAGTTCAACCACAACTTTATAATAATTACAATCAACATGTTACCTGTAAAACTTACTTCATCTTCACCAAAGTGGAAATACATACATACATATGTGGCTTGCATTGTAATACCCTAAAGTAATTATCGTTAAAAATGTATATATGAAACAAAAATTCTAAACTAAAATAAAATCAAAAAATACCCAAACAAAAATAATTGTATGTATAGACTTGTAAAATATAACTGAAATTAATTTTTCAACAGAAAATGCAATGATAAATAATAATATAAAAAAAAAAAAAAAAATGTTAAAACTATTGTGAATGAAGATCATTATAATATTATTTCCAATTTATAAAGATCTTCGAGATTTCTGATAATTGTTGAATATAGTTAGAATAACGTCTGTTATAATGTGATTTTAATTTTAAAGTTTTTAAACCTTTAGGATTTATCAAAATTTTAAAATCTATTATTGCTAAAAATAATAAAAAATTAGAAAAAGAAAAATAATTGTATTACGTTAATATAATTCTTAAATACTATAATTACAAATAAACATCCATAATCAATTTTGATAAAATTGTATAATTGTATTTTTACCGTGTATTCACATAATTTTATTCAAATTAAGATTTTAAGAACATAATATGAGTATTTTATATTATAATATATATCTTCGTGTTTTTTTAAATTTTGTATTACATATATATATAAGGTATAATTACACAATATATATTCGCGATATTTGTTTATTTAAAAAAATATTAATCAATAACTTCCTATTATAATTGCAATTTTATAAAATTAAAAGTCATATTTTGTTCGATTTGTATCGTTATTTTTTCTATTTGATAATATTATATAAGGTTTATATTAGATTAGTATAGATTAAAAGAATTAGATATTTTTTTTTTTTAATAATAATCACTAAACATACACAACAATGATTTTATTTGCGTTTAGCGATTACTATAAAATAATATAAAGTCTACTATTTAACATTAAGGTCTGAATACCTTAATTGGGTTCCTCATCATATTTTATTGCTTCATACTATTATAATTATTATTTAAATTCGTAAATTGTCTTGCTGAATGTCACGTACGAATTTTCATAAAAAAAAATGTAAATTATAATATAATAGAAATATTTGTCTAAGTATATTTTAATATATAATGTTTTTTTTACATAATTTGTTTTTGGTAGATTTATATTTAGAATGTAAATTGGTTTGATGAGGTTTTTCATAAAGTTTTATATTTTAATTTTTCGTTCTAAAATGGTAATTGTTTTTTACTCGTGTCAATAAGAAATTAAAGTGTTTGTAAAATTAAGTTATATTTTCTATACACCTTATACCTACCATAATTATGCGAAACAATGATTTATATATTTTTTTAAGGAAATTAAAACAACCAAAAGTGAACATTTGACATAAACTATATATCTAATTAAGGAATTATAACAGATAAAGTTAATCTAAAAAGTTAATTATTTTTAACTTCATAACCTAATTGTTAATTATTTTTGCCATTAAATAACTAACTGAATTAAATTAAATAATCTCTGTATTCAATTATATTTTTATGTAAGTAGTTAGTTTAATATATATATATATTCCATTATAACATTATACCTACTTAACAAATATAAATTGTTATCGTTTACCCGTTATCTACTAAATATTCAGAATATACTGACAATTATAATTTTTGTTAGATACTTAAAAGTCTACATAAATAAATCGAACGAGTTTCTACGTATATTTAAATAAAAATGTATTTTTATAATACAATCTTCTTCATTTTTTTCTCTTTTGCATTCTCTCTCTCTCTCTCTCTCTCTCTCTCTCTCTCTCTCTCAACTATTTGGTACCATCAACCCTAGTCCTGAACTTCCCAAGGGTATAAGGGTACAACACCTACCATTATACATTTAACTCTTTATTACAACTATCCACCTCTTTTTCGATCTTCCTTGTCTCCTTTTATTTCGACATAAATTTCCTTTTCTACTTTAACTCTGGCTATTTTCTCCATAAAATATGCTCTAGGAATCTCAATATATTCTTCTTCTTTTTTTCTATTATTGGTATCACTCCAATAATGACCATTATATAAATGTTTTATTTTTTTCCATTTTATAATATGAATTTAACTCCACTCGTGCTACTATACATCTCAGAAATTTCTCAATTAATAATTCTTCAAATTATTATTTTTATATGCTTATTACCTCTGTGTCTTTCCTAGCACACGCCTGTCATTATTTTTTTATACAAAATATGTTTTTAAAATCTATTGATTGTTTTTCCCTTAGATAGCTCGTACATTTATTTTTCCAATTATTTGTATTTATATAATATTACAAATTTAAAATATTGGTTTTATATGGATCTATATGTAATTGTATTTTTATATAGATGAACACTACACAAGTATAAAATATAATTAGATATAATTAACTCCACTAAAAATAAATTATATTTACAATATTGTTAATTGAAAATCATATTTAGTTCAATTTATTTTAAAAATTCATAAAATTATATTTTTATAAATATTAAAGATAAATAAATCAATTTACAAAATAATTAAAAACCTAATAAAAGGAAAATGCACTGCATAATATAATAGTCAACATCATAAAAATATTACCTATATTATAGCTAGACACAATATTAATATCGCATAAAAAAAAAAGAAAACATCCAAATTAGTAATATATTATTTAGTAAGATTTCGTTTTTTAAATAGTGCATAGTAAAAAAAAAATAATTTACATATCTCCTATGGTTTTATTTTGGGAAATTGTGTAAAATATATTGAAAAATTTCAAGACTTGACAATACACCTTAAGTTCTATTAAACGCGGATTTACTTTATTTAATTCTTCTTAACATTATCTAAACATTTTTGATTCAAATTCTCAATATTCATTCAGAATCTATTTAGGTTTTTAGTTATGAATAATATTATTTTAACATTTTTCAATTAATTTTTGATTGAGTATTTTCGATTTTCGAAAGACATCGAATCTAAAAACAGACATTGTTACAACTTTTATTAATATGGATTCAATTATATTTTGCATTTGTATTCAATAATATAAAGCAGGGGGGGACTCAAAGTTATTGTAGGGCCAATTTTTTAAACTTAAAATGATTGCGGGCCAGATATAAAATAGTTTTTTTTATGATTTTATAAAACAAATTCATTATCTTATATATTTTATGCCTACGAAAGAACTAATATTTAAGTTCAATATATGTTTTATTGTTGATAATTTACCTAGATATTTTTACTATATTTGAAGTAAATTATAGAACATTTTTCGAAGATAGAAATATTGAAGAAAGTCTGGGCCGCCAGTTGCCCATCCCTTATATAAAGGATATATTAATTTTCGTTTAAATTTGAAATTAAAGTTTTTTTTTAAAATTAATTATAGTGTTTAAACACTCGGATGTTAATACGAATAATGCATTGAAATCTGTAGAAGTATATATATATTTTTTAAACGAGAATATTTGTCGCTTTCGGATTTTCATGTAGGAATCTATAGATATATATACACATTATAACCGTTGAAACGTCAATTTATGACTTATCCGTCCTCATCGACAGAAACGTCCTGTCGAGTCGTTTTCCATACCTACATTTTATTCCTCGGGTGGTGGAAGAATGATATTCACGTGTCCTCGGTGTGTTTAGAAGAACGTACGGCAAACGTATACGCACGACACGGGGGGAGCGTGTGCCGTGCGTCATCGACGAAGAACTTGCGAAAGTCGCCGCGAGAGATTGTAATTTTCGGCGTACGAAGTGTGTTTAAAAGTAAGTTTTAAGGTGACCTTTATACTCTATCGTGTCGTCGTCCATAAATGTATTATATTTTTTTTTTATCGCGTGATCTTGGTAGAATAATATCTATAGATTTATAGTGAATGTAACCGCGTAACCTTTCATACTATCATATCAGTGTGGTATGTTGATAAGGATAATGGTTGGCGAAAAAATGTTGTAGGCAAGGCAAAACATACCTGAACAAATGAAGTCATTTTGAAATTTTTTTATATAGTTCATAACAATATTACATATTGACTCGAGTAGTCGACATAGAAAAAGTAAATATAATAGTCGAGTGTAGAATTTAAGGTGGAGGAGAAATGGGAATGATATAATATTAAAACACTCGGACCATAGAATATCCTCTGTGCTCGGACCACGATTCAGTGATAATAATATACCATTGTGACCGCACGACGGTAAAGTTGAAAAAATTTCAACTCTACGGTAACATTTGGTAACACGAACGATCATAAATGTAACCAACGTGATCAGCCAATCGGACGGCTGAATTTTCAGTTATGGACGACACGACGTAGTGTAAATAGGCACATTTACCCGGTTAAGCACGAGGTCTTTGAACCGCGTTTACGGAAATTCTCGATCCGGGTACACGTGCGGGGTTTATACCTGGTTGTGTGATATAATGGCGATAATAACAATGTGCGCGGCGACTGACGGGCGTTCGCAAACACGACGACGGAATGCCGGCGAGCGGTGCGCGTCGTAAGGTACGTCCGGTCGCCGAAGTCGTTGGCCGGCCGGG
This sequence comes from Pemphigus obesinymphae, assembly GCA_025469235.1. NCBI lineage: Eukaryota > Metazoa > Arthropoda > Insecta > Hemiptera > Aphididae > Pemphigus > Pemphigus obesinymphae. The sequence continues at coordinate 38,428 of JAIPRL010000083.1, forward strand.
CCGCCTGCACGGACACAACACGGACGGCGGGGGAGGCAAGTATATATGTGTGTGTGTCCCGTACGAAAATAATAATATCGCAGTTGTGCGGTGTTTTGCGCGGAGTTAATGAAAAAAAAAAAAAAAATTTATTTTTTTTGGGATTAGATAAGAATACATACATACGGTCGACCGGAACTCGTTTCGGTTCGTTTTTTTTCCGATTCGCGTTTGTTGTTGTTGTATACCTACTGCGTCGTAAACATTGTGCGAGGTTAGACCCGAACGTTTAATATTCAAAATGGTCGTTTGAAATTTTGAACTTCCAGTAATTTCCGGGAAGCCGTACGACAGGGTTTTCGCCATTACAATATTGTGGACATCGTATACAACCAGATTGATGATCCTGTGTGGAAAAAACTTGGGATTTTAGTGTCGGATTAAAAGTGCCCCAAAGTTCGGCTTTCAGTCATTACTAATTTTCATTGGTAATAATGTAATATGACGAAGAAAGGATTTAGGATATTTCCGAGCAAGCGAATGGTAGACTTAAAGAGCGGAAAAAGGCTCTTGACGGTAAAGGATCGACGAGTAGTTGGGCTTCAATAGAATATATTGAGTATTATTTTGGAAAAAGAAAACACGGAACGAATAGAGAAAGGCTGGTTATGAAGTTAAGTAGAGATATAATGGGTGAGAATGAAGGTTCAAATGTTTAGGATCCATTCTACAAAATAATGGTGATTTCTAGAAATATACGAAACACACTATTAAGTGTTGGTGAATGAATTGGATACAAGTGTCGGGTATTTTGTGAGACAAAAGGGATCCCAATTAAGTTAAGAGATTTATTTTAAAACACAATCGTAAGCCTTACAATAATGTATGTATTCGATTTTCGGGCAGTTGCTAGATTTTATAAGGAGAATTAAAGCGGAGAACATGAGAATGTGAAGGTGGATTAATGGAGCAACTAGATAATACATAATATAATTTTATGCACTTATAATATAAAATAAGTAGTGTTGGAGTGAATACTATAGTAGACAAAATGAGAGAATATAGATTGAAAATTCCCTAGTTTTAAGGAGGCAAAATACAGAGGCAGTAAGATTAGGAAACGGAATGTATTTAGAAAGAAATATGGGAATAAAGTACGAAAAAAGGTAGGGGATTTAAGATATAATAGTTTGAGTTGGGTTTGTGTAAATTAAAATGGTGCAACAGATCGATTGTAGTAGGAAGTTTTGTGTCCAAAGAGTTACGAGATAAGACGAGAGAAAATAAAATGCAGATATTTCAAATGTATTGTTGTCCATAACAACATTTTTCATTAAAAAAAAATAATAAAATTAGGTAACTATTAAAAAAAACCCACACCACAAAATATTTTGTCTGTTTTTTGGAATTTTGTAATTCCTCACAGTAAACTAACTATATAAATATTTTTGTGGAGAAAATCGGGAAAACACTCAGTACGTATACGCCTACGTGGATAACTTAAAAGGTAATTTAAAAAAAAAAGACAAGCGGTAAATCGACTTTCGAAGATTTGCCTTGTTAACAAACGAGTTTTACATCGTTTCGACAATCCACTTAAAGTTTAAAATTGAAGACAAAAACAGCTCAACTTTTCGAAGTGAAAGAGAATTATAATTTGTTTTTGTATCGTTTATTATGCAATTCTGGAATGTTACAATGATTATTATTGTCATCGTACTCTATAATAACACCATTAAAACATTTCTTCGTTTCAATTTTGTATATTTTATAAGTAAATACAATACATTTCTCGTGTTGAAGTTTATTGAATATAGATATTTGACCGAAAATTCTAAAACAACCAACTGAATATCATGGGCAGATACAGAGGCTGAACAAAGTGGACATTTTATTGGGAAGTACTATTATAGTAGTCATAATAAAAACAGTTTTACTTCAATTATTTTGTGAACGTGAAGGTACTATCAATTGTTATTTACTGTTCCTGTATCCTCTATTGCAATAATTATACTATATATATATAAAAATAAAAAAAATAAATGACCTTTTTAATACGGGGAATGTACCTAAATTCCTACCAACAAAAAAAAAAAAATCACATATAAATTATAGGAATTAGGAGATAATACGCAATATCCTGGGATACGTAAATTATGTGACTAAACTTCAATGCAGTTTTCGACCAGAAAATATCTCAGTGAAAGACGTTATTATTATCATTCGATTAGTCTTCAAACAGTGGCCGCAGTGGACCGACTGCGTGGTTATGACGACGTAGAGAAAATTGAGTTTTCGCTTAAATATACCTATATGTATCGAATAGGAAATAAAAATGTGCTGACTTGACGTCTAATTTATTGGATATCACTGCGGGCGCATTGTCCACGCAATGAAAACGTATACCTGACCGGACTAGGTTATGTTCACCGTGCACGATTTCGTCCTCTCTCTAGTATCACCCATTTTCTCCTATTGTCATACATACCACGATCATTTCATTTACCGCCACCGATGGCCCGAGGAGAAGGTGTTTTTTTATATTTATTTTCTTGTTCTATATATCGACGTGACGGTGAAATAATCAAAATTATGACTTTTGCGTCGCAAACTCGAAGTATTGCGGAGCGTTAAAAAAAAAATATATATAATTTTTAAACGAAATAACGTATACTTTTGTTTTTGGAATATTATTATACCTAAGTTTGTAGCTTTAAATACGTTACCGACCCCGACAGTCATACAAGCATAGAGGTAAAATTTTTATAATTAAAAATGGCTCTAGAAATATTATTTTATTTTATATAAAATTTTTCTCCGTCTAGATAACATCATAAAACTATTGATTTATAATTTTTTTTAATATTTTATCACATTTTTACATTATGAATTTCGATAACATTATGTTTAAAAGTTATACCATTTTCATATACTTCCAAGTGATGATCTTTTTATGAATTTAAGAAATACTATAAAATATATCATTTGTATTTTTGGACGATTGAAAACTCTCATTATATATTTATATATATTATATATATGCCTGGGTCATATATAGTTGTATCTTATATATACATTTGTATACATATGTATGCAATTTTAATAACACTCCTGTACGCCTTCTTTAGATTTATTTGTAGAGCATTAGTAAAATTTATGGAGATACTTTAAGATTTATTCATTACAAGATAGTTTAATAAATAACAAAAGTTTTTTTTTATTTATATAAAAATTAATTAAATTTTTATTATTTATTTTACGTAAAAAATATATATTTATGTTCTAAATTATAACAATTTACACTGAAACTTTTAAACTATTTTTTAATTTCCCATAAAATTGCATGTTTTTGCAATTATACAATATATTTTTTGTGTAACCAAGAAGGTTTTTACATGTTCTTTAAGTATAATCCGATGTTGATCCAGAAGTGTATACAGAAATCCTTAAGGTTAAAGAGACATTGATTTGGAAGAGTTGATAATATCCAAAATACATTGTAATTCATTAGTTCTCCGAACTATAGTTAGTTATTACATATTATATCTCTTTGTTATTTTGTAAATTTTGCATTTTTAATATCAATATTACAGTGCTTATAATAATTTTTTGAAATTTATGTTGCCTATTGCCAAATATATAACCTCTAAATTAGATATTAAAATTAAGATTTAATTATTTTTAATACAATTTTATTAAAATTTTACTAAAATTATAACAAAGTAAATTTTATAATAATTTATCACTTTTGTATAAAAACAATTTATCTTCAGAATTTCTTTGAACTCTTTAAATACTTTAAAATTATATTTTATATCTATCGTGTCTATGAAGACTGCCTCAGCCCACTCCCGTTGTTATTGATTGAATAAAAACCATGTAAATATATGTTTTACATATTGCTGGTTTACAAAAAAAAAAAAAGTTCTATATCATGGTATTTTTAAATCGTCCGTGAGAGCGTTTTCAAGATTCAAATGGATCATTTTTCGTATTCTCTACTTTATTTCTGGACGGTTATATTATATTGATGTATCGTAAGTACGAATAAGTCAATTTTAAATAATTCCAAATTCATAACCCTTTCGTTTTTTGTTAAGCCAGAGAAATAAAATAGCAGTTAATAACAGTATTCAACTTAAATACATTGTTTAAGATAGTATCTTCGGTTTAAAGGACGAGCTCCGCCAGTAAGTACTACGATATTGGCCCGTCCCCTTCCAACTCTCATGCTCTTATGCGCAACTGTATTTCCAGTGTTATCGGAACGCGTGTGCGGTCAAGAGTAAAAACACGCGGCCGCCCACACTGTATATTATATGGTCGACGGACAAAAAACTACGGCCAAAAACGTGAAATTCGTTATTAAGTTTTTCTTTTTCGCTTTTGGACGTGTCACAAACGGAGTTTGTTCGAGTAGTCTAATATTTTTTTTTTTTTATATATATATACAATGTTTTTTTTTCTTCAAAAAGAGATTCCGCACACGTGTTGGTCGGTAATCTGAATTGAAATATTGAGCGAATGCATGACCAGGGGAAGGGATAGAAAAAAAAAAAAAAGAAATGGCGAAAGTACGAGGCACGGTAAGAAAAACATGGTCTGAAAAGAAAGCGTATGGTACCACACTCGTATGCCGGCGACGACCTATTTGATAAGTAGGTACGATTGCTTACATGTATAGCTACATTGAACCCTTTTTATACGCGTTGGCTTTATAAATAATATAACGCTGACACACTATACGTTGCCAGTCTGTAATCGTAAAAACCAATTGATGTCTCCATGAAATTTTAAAAACACACTACACTATATTTATAATTTTTATTATTAAAATATCGCAGAAAAAAATTTAAAAAAACCTTGACGGTCGAAATGTAAAAAGGCCTAAATAATACTTTGGGTCCATGCCACATATCATATATTATAGTGTTCAAGATTATAGATTCATTAAATTCATAATTATCAGTAATTAATCATTCATAATGGGTTAGTTTTTAAACGAGTAAAACGATGAAATTGAAAATTTGAAAGTGATTTATCTATAAATTACAATTTAGAATCAATTTTTATCGAAAAATATGTACGAAAATTGAATCTGAACGATTGAATGCGTTTTGTAAAAAAATTAATTAAAAGAAATATATTCTATAAGGATTTTGGTCTGAAACGCAGTGGATTTACGAGTATTTTGAATTAGGAAGCAATTTTGGATAATTTATATCGTTAAAACGATTCTAAGTAGAACTTCAATTATCTTCAATTAAAAAATTTCCGTAGTTTTTTCTCACACTTCTCGCACAAACAGTATAGAAGAGATAAAAATTTTTTTTTATAAACATGAAAATACTGATCAGTAAGAGAAGTTTCACGTAATATTTTATTTTTTCATTTTTCATTTAATTTTAACTTAATAAGATTTCAAAAAAAAGTATATTTTTGTAGCAGATGTATTTGCTTTTTTCGATTCTTTTGTGTGGTTTTATTTTGGTTACTGGAAAAACGGGTTTTTGATTACTTGTTGCATGCATTTTTAACCGTAACAGTTAATCATTTTTCTTATTAACATTGCATGTTTTGGGTGCATAAATAATTGCAAAACAACCCTGTCATAATTTTGTTTTATATCGAATCAGAACACCGTTTATTTATATATAAGGACACAAACAAAAATAATAAAAATTACCTTCTGTTCTAATTAAGGGGTTTTATTTTTATTTTTTTCATATCCGAGTATACTTACTTTAAAACTTTGAACATAATTTTTACCGGTTTCGAAATATTTCGTTATTAAAACATAGTGATATAATGGAAAAAGTTGCATCCGAGTTACATAATGAAAATGAATCTTAACACCAGTTATGTACATTGCACAAGTTATAATCAATGTTAATTTAATACATTTTACCACACATAAATTATATATTATAGTTTATTTTTAAAAATATTTTTGATAAAAATACTGACACCGTCATTTTTTTTTTTTTTTTTTTTTGAAGTGTCGAAAAAACCAAATATTTTTTGCCTTTTCCAATTTTGAAGGAATATATTGGGTACTTATTCTTTGTTTTATCTGGATTCATTAACTTTTTTTCATACTCTGTAAGAATATTACGTCATAAAACTTTATTTCTTAATGATACCATACCATATTTCATGAATGACACATTACTGTGCTAAAATAATGATATTTATTTACAATATGTCTTTTTATAAAATTTAATTTAATAAAAACAAAATATACGTGATAGCATAAAACAAATAAATTTTACCAATGTTATAGAAATCAAATTTTATAGTTTATGGTAGAATGAATTTAATAAAATTTATTTTGATTTTACATTTGAATTTTCTTTTACTATTAGGGTTTTATGATTACATATCATATAGAAAAACCTCTGCATTATCGTTATCATTAAATTTTCAAATGAACGTTTCTTTTCGCATAATAACCTTTTTCATTTATCAAATTATATGTTGTCTGAAAGCTTATGACTCTAATTGAATTCCATTTAGTTAATAAAATATGTATGTAATTGTTGTATGTAGTAAAAAAAAAACAATTTTTAACTGCCTATCAAATATCCCTTTTATAATATAAATTTTAAATAATCATAGTTTAATGTTTATTTAACAATGATTATTATTGTAAATTATTAATAATGTTTTTTATTAAATGAGTGTTATGAGCGTAACTATTATAGTATATTTCAGATAAAAATGAAAAAGCCAAATCTATCGACTTTTACGAATTAGTTATAAATTGTTGTTCTCGTACTCGTGTGTAAATAAATTAATACATTATTACTAATATGATTTTACAACGATATAATTTATAAATAATTGGGGATCATATATTATTCCAATTATGATTTATGTATAAAGAAAAAAAAACTGTATATAAAAAGTTGTGTTAAGAAAAATTATAATAATACAACTTTTATTATTCAGCTGTATACTTGTCCGTAAACATATTTTTTTTCTTATGATTTTTCTCTAACATATTCTTATCGAATAAATATAAAAAATATTCCGATCAACTATCACGTTCTCCGCGGGGATTTTTTCATATAGTACCTATATTCACTTACATCGTTTCGTTAAAAGTACCTGTCACGCGTTAAAAATCTAAATTTTTTTCCATATATTATTGTATGTGACCGTCTTGCATTAATCGTATATAGAGAGGTTCGTTATTAGACCATAAAACCCATAAAAGGTTTAAAAACTCAATCATATCAGACTTAAGTAGACATTATAATGTGATGCTACGTGTCTGGCATTACGTTCCGGGGTTTTTTTTTATATATATATATATATATATATGATTTTTATTACGGTGTTAAAAATAATCCTCCTAAAATTTCAGTCGTTATGAGTTAAAATTTAAACACAGACTGGACCAGGTTTCTACCAGACTGAATTTTTATAATGTATTACAACATGTGTCATCATTACTGATTTATAGGTTACTTAAAAATTTTGATTTTTTTCATTATACATAGGTATTTATTTCAATAGTAGTTCATGCTTAACTAGACGGTATGAAAAATGTATTGTTTCAATTTCCGATAATAATTATTAATATAAAAATAAAAACCTAGTAGTTCAAACCATTAATTTGAGTCAGTCCACGACCATATATATATATATATAGGTATAGGTAAAATATCATGGAAATTTAAAAAAAATGATATTCTATTAAAAAAACATTTTTAATTATACTTATTACAAAATCCATAAAATAAACAAATTATTGATAATATTGTACTATTATCGTATATCATATTACCATGAAAAATCTAGTGATCGCTATTACCATAATTCGTTGAAGAATAAATTGGTGATATTTATTATACCGCATTTCAAAACTATAATCGCTTATATAAGTTAGCAATTATAATTCAGACTTGTCTACAGTATTATTTAATTGTTTTTCATATGTCCAATAGTACGACGAAATAACTTTTAAAATAAAAAAATATAATATATTTATTTATATTTGTGCAATTTTACATATTCAGACTGATATCATTCAATTATTCAATTAAAATTAAATGTAATTCATGTAATAATTAAATGATTAGTTGTAAATTCAGATGACAAACTTTACATCAATTTTTTAATATTTATTATCGTATAAAGTAAATATGGCTTATCAAAACGATATTGTAATTCAGCTATAATTAATGGCTGTAAGGATAAAATGTTTATTGTGTTAATAAAATATATATCGAAATTATGTACATTTTTTTTTGTATTGTGCGGGTAACACAGTTATTGTCAAGTATACAATTTACTACAATTTTACAAAAATTTTGTGTAGCATTTGCATTTGGGTACTGCCATTAATTAATTAAATAAATAAAATTGTGAGACCAATATAATTGATATATATTTATATCATATTGGTAAAATGTGATAATTATGATGAAACATTTTCGATGTAAAATTGTTTAGATTTTTACCCAGCAATAAAATCAATTTATTATTATTATTATTATTTTTTTTTTTTAGTATATATTGGCGATGATCGTGAAATAAGTTTATTGGCTAAATTAACATATCCATTCACGTAGGTATACAATTTAGTCAAAATATAATACAGTACTCTATCATTTAAAAATTAGTTTAAAAATTCAGTATTATTTATTTGCCTCATTAAACAATAATATCAGATTAAATAATATAATTTTATATGTTAAAATTAATATATAAATAACAAAATTGTTTATCATGGACATAAAAATCTAATTCAGAACCAATACATAAGTTTTATTTTATTTTATTTTTTTGCCATTTTATCACTTTAAAAATGCCAAATTTCTGTACCAGAAATATATGATTTATATTTTTTTCCTTATCTGAAATTTTTTTATTTCTATCTAAAAAAATGGTGATAATTGTTTATTTGTTAATAATATTGTTCTCGACGACATATACGAAGTGTTTTCATGTCTCGAACAGCTATCGTATAACAGAACGCATTCTGTACAAGTAAATTATTATGAACTCGATTTTCCCTTTATCTAACATGATATTATTTCCAAATATTTTATATAAAATTGAATAGTTATTTCATATTATGTGTACACCAGGACACCTTTTCCATGACAAATAAATCTTTGTTTTGAACATTGTTATGACTAAAAACAATTATTTTCATTACGCATAATATTTAATTATCTTCTTTACTGATATGTTTGCATGGCCGTTTTAACTCATGTTTTTAATGGTAATTTGTATCAGAATACTCGTTCCACTCGTAAATTAAATATTAGCTAGTCGGTGTAAGTTTGTTAAGTATACACATTCTTAAATCCAAAACTTTTAAAACATTCAACAATATAATAAGTGTTCAGGAGCCCATTGACATTAAACTAGTTAACATTTGTTAATAATATTTAATTAAAATTATAAAAACAATTTATTACCCATTTAATAAAACTTCAATAACACTTACGTATTTAATTTAGTATTATTGTTATAATTTATTTATTATAAAAAATATTGTACACCAAATAAACTGGTGTGCGGTTATGTCAAAATCAGTCTTTATGGAAAACAGGTATTGACTAGTTAAACAATTAAAAGTTTTAATATTGTTAACTTTTTAATTTATTTCAATGTAGAAATCTACAGCAAATTTATCCGTTTATATGGTTAAAAAAATCTGCAAGTAATTTAATGATAGCTAGTTCATAGTTATTATTTTGTGTTCGTTTAAAGTATGTTAAAATTATTCCTTTGAGATCTAAAGATCAACGGTATTTTTTTTTTTGGATACCAAGAAATATTTTTAAGGAAAAATTAAATTTATTACCAATCGAATTATTTTATATATCCTTATTTGTCTTGAATTACCAATATTGTGTTATTATGATTATAATCAAAAAAAAAAAATCTTGAATGTTCATTACACATATTAATATATTATCCTAGATAAATAAATGAATATTTTGATTAAATTATTTAAGTTAAATTTAATCAGAATTTTTAATTTTAATATAATAATAATAATAATAGTAAAATCATTAATTAATTATCTTTGATCATCTTTGGTCTTTGTACATAATATTGTTTTAACACTATTAGTTTACATTGTACATAAATTATAAAATTTTATTTTTGATTATCTTTAACATTAAATTAAAAAGCCCACATACTGTTTATTAGAAAAGAGATGATGGAAATATTGTGAACCATATATTTTAAAACTTTGTTCTAAGTATAATATAGTATACACTCTTGAACGCAGTTTGAAAAACTTATTATTTTTAAACTAAAATTGGATTTAAAAATTATATATATAGACTTGCTGTTGATAAAAATCACGATCAATAGTCTGTCAAAACATGTATTAACGTTTCCAAACTACTGATTGCGATAGTAACATAATTTCATTGCTGATATTTTATAGATGTTTCGGGTTTCAAGGATTTAGTTTAGAAATTAATTTTGTGGCACAAATAATATGAAATAACACAATAACACAATTTAATAATATTGTTATAACGTCATGTAATTAATATTCAGGAATAGATTTATATATAATAAACTTATATAACTAGAAATGGAGCACAAGGAACTGACCCCAAATAGTAATTTTAAAACGAATAGGGGATGAATATAATATAATTATTATTATATCATAGTATAGAGATTTATATACAATGATATATTATAATGACAATTTAGTGTGTTTCAGATGTATGAAGAGTAGAGTGAAATTATTTGTATAAATACAAGTAACTGTAGGTGATGCACTATTTGAGGTACCTAAATTATAACGGTTTATGATAAAATCATAACATATTGCGATGAATTTAAATGCTGAGTAATTTAAGTTCAAACTTTAAAGAAATATAGGAAACCAAAGCCGACAACGCATTGATAATTTGTGACTTTAAACGACAAACGTATTTCTACAAATTATTCACAAAACTTTTTATACGCTTAATGACACAGTGAAATATATTATCGCATTTTCCGTGTATTTGATTAATTAAATTTTTAATAAAACATAAAACATTGCATTAAATATTAATGTTACCCAATAATATCGTCTCTATTATCTACAATAACGTGATCTCAATAAGTTACGCATATTATTTCGATAAAAAGTGGTATATTTGGACATTGGTCGGAAAGTTCCACTGAAAAGAAAGAATTATAATAAAGAGCAAGTGAAATTTGTCATAAGTCGATATTATCAAATAAATGAGAGAGCTTATAATGATTTGACCAAGTTCGGGGACAGTACAAAAGATATGGACAGATGCCTCTATTGGTAAATATTTTTTAAACTAAATTATCTATATTAACTTGATTGTATTGATTATTTATTTTTGGATAATGTAAAATAATAAATTAGTTAGTATAGGTTGAGAATTTTAGATAGATCTCTTATTCATGTAGAAGAGATGTTTTAAACATCTTATAGATAAAAACTAGGTGCTTGTAATTTGAATATAATACTTAAATACTACACTTAAAATGTTTATGATTGAATATTAATGTAATGAAGTATTTCGGAAATTAAATTACAAAATACATAGCTTATTTCTTCGGTGTTCCTTGACGGACTAATATATCCCCGATATTATTTGCATTATTTATTTGCTTACGAAGTCAATTTAATTGGTTTTATTATATTCAAAAGTTGTACTTCTAACAGTACTTCTAAAATTAGATCTCAGTCATTCCGTTAGTTGGAGTGAGTCCTTACCCGGTAATTATTGCTCAATATCTAAAAAATTACTTTTCATCTACGTAAGCCTATTTTTTTTTAATATATACTATTCATAATATTCCTATTTTAACAATAGATAATTTTATTCATGATCTTAATATTTGTTTGTCTCCAACATTTTGCCTTCACCAAATATATATATATATAGGTTCACGTCTTCACAAAACCCTAAATATTTAAAGAATGAAACAAGAGTTATAAATTCAAAATGTATTTATAAATCTTTACTGATATTTAGTATACCCACTTATTTAATATGACTCCAGTATTTTGAAATCTTTTACTGCTAAAGTCTATGCTATGCTAGAGTAAAGTACAGTTGCGTTTCAACGTCCTTCAATCGGCTACACCATTGTTTGAAAGGCACTGAGCATCTATCTACACTGATTGGTTATTGGCTAATTACTTATACAAATTTCAAATATGATAGTGACGTTAATTTATTTTTATAACTATCTTAAATAATTTTCAGATCCATTTTATATTTTTATCCCTTTCTTACCTACAAATTATCATTTAAGTTAGGTAACCTTTATCTTGTCCCGTGTATATTACGACCTTTACAATTATTATAATTATTTAAAAAAAAAAATTGTATATTTAATATTTTTAGAAATAATAAAGTTTTTTCTTAATTAAATCTAAATTTACTAGCTATTTACTATTGATAAAAAAAGGAATGAACATTTTTGTTATTATCCAATCATACTGATTTCAAGTATGGGATAGCTTGATTACGTTATCACAATACTATGTTGAGTTTTTGTGTACTATCTACTTTAATAATATTATAATGTACAATAACATCAACCATAATATAATAATAATATACTCTCGGATTTAAGAATATACCAGCGAACGTAGCATAGGTGGTAGCGTAGTCGGTGGGACACTACTTTTAAAAGCGTGCATAAGCCGTTAATTGCACTTTACAAAGTTTTTAGGTTAGATTTATAAAACCGTTATGGTAAAGTTACGCCGATTGAGCCCAAACTTTACGAGTCTTCTACGAAAACCCTTCGTGAAACCATCGTAGTTTATACCGTAAACTCATTGAGCACACATATGTCCGTATCAGCTAAATTTATATATATATTAAATTATAAATTATAAATAGTAAAAATTACCCAAATTTCAATGATTGATATTAACTTCAGGCTTTATAAAACATAGACGTCAATTTTTCTGGAAATTTTAGAAAGGAAAAACAGATATAAAGAAGAAGATTCAAAAATATCTGAAACTGTAAAATGATATAAAATATAAAATTATATTATTCTTATATTGTAAATATTTCTAAAATAAAATCTTAATATATTTTAGCACAAAATACTAAATATTATGTTAAAACGGAATGAACACTTTCGAGTCATTTGAAGTATGTCTTTGATGTTTAAAATTTAATATTTATAGTGTAGTCCATGTAGATTTATATGCCATATTGATTATCAGTAATTCATGTAATTTTATCAATTCTAAACAACAACTCAATAAAATTAGAATATCATATTATCATACAATTTTAAATAAACAATATTATGACCATAGTATATAATATAACTGAAAAACTTTGTATGTCAATACTATTCTACATTATCAATATATGGAAAATATTCATTTTGGCGACAAATTCGTATCAATTCCTGTTAAACTTATTCTATACCTTATATATGCAATATTGATTGATCGCAATAATTTCCTATGGAAGATAAAAATATGAAAACAAAAAAAAAAGTTGACCGATGTATGGGTTGCATAAATAAGAAATTATTCATTCGAAAACTACGTAAAAAAAAAGTTCCCCTTGTAATGTCCTTCAAGGATTCAAATACAAATAAATTAAGAAACATTACTTCTTTAATTAAAACCAATAATAATAATTATTGGTTTTAATATATACCACGTGTAATAATATGTATAAGTATGTACCTAAGTATTATTATCAACAGTGCTTAATGTATAAGGGAAACTCTTGTTTTGTAACTTATACACATTAAAACAATATCATTTCTCTGCAGTTGGACCAGATTTATTATTATATCATATCACGTTAATATTTAAATATAAATGCGAAGTTTGAATAAAAATCCTAAAAAATTTTAAAACAATAATTGTAAATTTAAAAAAATAAAAGATATGACACGTCTAATTACCACATGGTTATGTACTCGTGTTAACAGAAATACCATTTTAAAAATATTAATTATTGTGTTATATTAATACAGGTTCGGCTAGATTAAAGTAGTTGTAATAACCATCAGTAATGACTAATTGTCAATTTAAGGCACCGGTACAATAATAATAATGCTTAAAACTATTCGAAAAATCATGTGTATACAATATGAAAATGCTGAGAAAAATTCTGTATCGATTGGTAAAACAACAGATCATTTTTATTAAATATACAATATAGAAAATGGTTTTTTTAATCTCTGTTCGGTGCAAGTTGTTTTTGCATCGAATTAACCCATGGTAAGTATTACTGTTTTTTCGTTGAAATAACGCTATTTAATAATATTATTGATTTGTATTATTTTATTTAATCACTATTAAAATTAAAATAAATATATGCTCTATATCAATTAATAGTTATATTATTACTAATAATATACAAAATAAATATAATGTGCTACCTATGTACATTTATTTAATCATTGTGTTTTATTCATAATTAATTTATTACAACATATTCGGTATAGTAACTATATAATATATTTTGGACATTTTCTTTTAGGTATTGCACCTAATATAAATTATTAATTAAAATTGTCTAACTATATATGTTATAATAAATATATTAGGTATAAAAAAAAAATAAAACAATACCTCAACATTTTATATTCTGAGCGAATTTTACGATGATATGTTTTTTTTTTATGTCGGTACCTAAAAATTGTATAAAAAAAAAATACTTCTATCCAGGGCTATCCCGAAAAATGATTTTTTTTTTTGGGGGGGGGGGAGAGAGGGATAAAAATTAATAAATAATAATTATAATAAAATACTTCTCTTCAAAATTTCAAAAATGTAATTAACTTTTTTCCAATTTTACCGATAAAAATCCTATTAATTTATAATTTTCAGACTTGAAATACCGACAATACTTCATTTCTGCATAATTTTTCAACAAAATTCCAACATACATTATTTAAAATGGTGAATAAGCAAAAAAAGGAGATATCGACTTTTTCTACTATTTACCGACTGAACTTCATTTTGCAAACTGTTTTCCGAATTTGTGGGCGTAAATTACCCCTCCCCCCACAGGATAGCCCTACTCCGATAATTACATGTAGTATTATTGTCTGGTAGAAAATTACATCTAGTTGGTACACTCGAGGAGTAATTTCTTGATTTCTTAATTTTTTTGAAAAACTCGTAAGAAAAAACTATTTAAAAATTAGCATAAAAATCATAAAATACGATTGTGGTAAAATTCTTCATAACTCTGAAAATATTGATGCTAGTGGCATGAAATTTTCATCACAAACGTATATACGTAAATATTATACAAAAATATTTTCAAAAATGTTTCCTATTTTTATGCTATTTTAGACAATTAATTCATAATAGCCTTCATTTTAAATTTTAAAACCTGAAAATTGAATACAATAAGTATGTCATTATAGCTGTATACAAACAATTTTAATAATCCGTATGTACAATATTTTTGAATAGCCATTTTAATTTGTTTTGAACATCCATTAATTTGTTTCTATATTTTGTTATGCAATGTGCTCGAATTTTGGGGAAATAATAGATTTATAAAATTGAAATTTTCAGCGAAAACGTATTTATAAGAATATAATGAAGGCAAAGAAAATGTTGAAAATTTTTACCCATTTTTGGTCTACTAATAGCAATTTTCAAATTTGAGTCAATTAACTCATATCAGATATAGGTAATATTTCTATTTATATGAAAATTAGATTTTTGGCATTTTTTTTTTTTTTATTTATATATTTTTTTTTGATCAAAAAAGTAATGGTGAAGTCAGAATTTGGGGGTCAAACTTGGTTCTAAAGTTGTATCCAATTCAAATTTAACGATTTTATCCTATTCGTTGATAAGGTATATATTTATAATACTGATATACGTAGTCTAGTGGAAGCTGACGGTGTTGTGATGCGCAAAGTTCTAATCCTTTTACATCCAAATCATTAATGCACTTTTTTAAAAAAAATTTTTGTCCAATTTATTATATAATATTATCAAAGATATATATATATATATATATATATATATTATTAGTATAAACCAGTCGAGGCTTCTTTTAGAATCGTTTTTTTTTAGAAATAAATGTTTTATCATGGCTTTTAAATTCAATATATCCACCATCCTACCTAATGAGAGAAGTGCTTCCAACCCCTACAGACCGGCTTTTTAAATATATATCTTACAAAAAAAAATAATAAAATTTGTTTCCTGAAAATTTGGACCCACCTATTTATATTTGTATTGCCTTCAATTACTAATGATATAAACGGTTTCATAATGAATAAACCATTTTAAGTTCTACTAATAAAATGTTAGATCACTGACGGTCAATATTTTATTTTTATGACCTAAAGACACCATAGTGCATCATTTATATATATATATATACAATCAAAATGTCATTCTTTATTATTTAAGAAAGTTTTGCACACATTAACGCTTAAAAATTATACCGTGGTATAGAATTATGTGTATGTGTTACCAAATTGCTCAGGGTATGATACACGGAAAACCACGTGGAATGTTCACCAGAAGTCTAAAGAACGATTTAACATTACGTTGAATCCATATTATATGTGACCGCAAGACATTTCGTAAATTATACGGAGAGAAAGACGTATGTGTCGTACAAAGACCATGAAATAAGGTTGTTCGTTATCGTATCATTATTTATAACCCGTTCTAGTGACGGCTGACTATGTTACAGGCGCGGTAAAATTCAAACAGTTTAAAAAACAACAATTGAAAATGAATTTCCACGTTTAAAATGTTTGGTGATTTCGCACAATTTTACGGTAAAATTTATTCGTTTTCCGGATACATGGTAATTCCATTGGCAACAAGATAAAAACTGTTAGGAATTTACTTCTTTCAGAATTAACTTTTTGTATCACCTTTGTGGAATTTTCATAGCGCGTCTTAAACGAAATAAAATATTTTTATGTCTTATATCTTATTATTCTTGTTCTTAGTCTTTGGCCATCAAGACCATACTGACAAACATATTTCCCCTCATCTCATTTTATCCATTGACAATTATCTATCTCCAATCTATTCCTCGTCCTATTTTTTCCACATCTATGCTAATCATCGTTCTATATCATGCATGTAATGATCTTTTCACTGTGACCAATCATATTGATTTTCCTTCATTCTCCACTATGCTTAGACTTTGTTTTTTTTTCTATATGTTTAATATTCCATATTTTCTCCAGTACCTAACTTTATCTAAACAGTCCAATTTTTTTTTTTTCAAAAATCCACAGATAACTTTCTTCTGATATTAATTTTGCCCATGATTTAAAAAACTACAAATAGAATTAACATTCGATATTTTCCCACTTTTAAATTATATTACGGCATTACTGTTGAATGTTGATAATAGAAATTTAATTAAATCAAAATTACACCATTTTCTGCATACATATATATTTTTTTTTTCTTGCTTTATTTCAGTTTGTATCATCTCTCTCTCCCCCCTTTTTTTTTTTGTGTGAAAATCGAACCTTTCTAATATTTTAAATACTGAATACTTGCATTCGCTGAGCAAGGAATAATTTATTTATGAATAATTACAATGGTATATTAACTGTAACATAATTAATACGCATCGCCAGTATTAATTTATTATTAAATTGTCATCATTAATAAACATTAGTCGAATGTCAGTCGTATAAAACTACAAACGCGATATGAATAAACATCTGTATTTGTCATTTTATTTTGCATACTTTGCGTTTTTGAGTATTGTCTTTTCTGATAATTAAATTAATTGTTCCTCTTACCAAACGAACGACACTGGTGGATTTATTGGTATTGCAATATCATTGAAAATAAAAATATGTATGCATTCATAAATCTACTTAATTTAAGTTTTATTCGCGAAAACTAAATACAGTTAAATAAATTGAAAATTAAAAAATAATATATTAAATATTTCCATAATTATTGGAAATTTAACCGTTGGAGCTGTTAACAAAAATTAAAAAAGTTTCAAGTATTATAAAGTTTCATTTTACTCTCGAGAAAAAATTATCATAATCTAAATTAGGTTACGGTTATTTAAAAAAAAAAAAAAAAAAAAATTAAAATAATATAAATAATATTATATTATAGAGTCTGGTGCCAGATTGATTGTTATACATTGTGATGGCACAATATAAAATAAATATATTTTTATTAATAAAACTAATATTACATAAAACAATAAATTCAGTTTTCGACATAATATGTGTTGGAATATAATTTTACCACGCGGTATAGCACTAGTTTAATAGAAATTATTGATTTTGTTGCAGGTAATATTTTACAAACAACATTTTGATATCCGGGCACATAAAATCGAGAAAACAATATCGATATACGTAAGTGTTATGATAGAATTTAGAGTGGTCCGACGATAATAAATCTACGAGATAATATCTCATTCTTTCGGTTTTGCTCATTTTTTTAAGAGTCAAAATAGTTCACTTTATAGAAGTATAAATATATAAACCGCTTAGCATCAAAATAAAACTAAATTACATTTTACATGAAAAGAAAAGAGTTGAACAAACCTTAAAAAATTGTATATTCATTGAGAAATTTAATAATATGTGACAGGAAACTAATGCCTATATTTTAAATGGAATTAAATAATTTTAATTTATCTATTTAATAAAATCATCTTTATTGCACAATTTCATTAGTAATTTTAAGAATCACATTTTTAGTTATATTACATACCTATATATTGGAATTAAAAATGGAAAGTTAGAACCTCTTTATTTTTGGCCAGTGTATGCAAACAGATGTGCAAAAAAATGAATTTCTGTATTTAAATATATTGCAGATTGATTTTTAAAAACACTCTCCTAAACTATTTCGAAATACCAGTATGTTCTAACCCTAAAAGTATGATGATATATAAAAGTATGATTATAATCATAATCACGATGAACGTGATTATGATTCACAAATTTAAATTTCATGTAAACGATTTTATATGATTTACTTTAATAATTCATTCAAATATATCACCGATCAATGATAATTTTTCCCATTATACCGCATTGGTACTAGATAATTATTTTTTACACATACAGGGTGTTCAAAAAGTTTACAAAAGTACTTTTTTCTCAGCATCTAGTTAATATTTTTTAATTGTAATTTTTGCATAATGTTGGGGGTTTTAGAGATATAGTTTTCAAAATTTACCATCTCTTATTTTATGAGATATGGGTACCAACTTTTGAATTTTAAATGGCAACCCCTCATTATTTTCATATAATTATTGTAAATAAATAAAAATAAATAATAATACTGTTTGAATTTTCAATGTATACTAAATACTTTTCCAAATAACGTTATTTTACGAGTAGAAATGTGATGAATATAAATTATAAATTGAAGCTGTAATTAAATAATTTAGACCTAATTAATAATTGACCTACATCAATATGTAGATTATTTTATTAAATAATAATTGACAGAAATAGTGATAATAATTGACAGGAATAGTTATGTAATTCGAGTGTGATACATTTAATACATAGGTATTCAACGTATGATCTTTCATTTACTGAAATTGTTTACCAAAGCTTTTGAATTCATTACACATTTTTAACTAATGTTGTAAATTAGGCCTGGATGTTTTTAATTTAAATAGTTTTTCATATATTGCAGTGTTAGTTACATACTTAATATAATAATAATATGAAGGCTATAGCCTATAAATCTATTGTACTTCTATTACAAAATTAATATAGATCATGAAAATTATATTACCTACAATAAACTTATCAAATATAAATGTATTATACCAATAGTAAATTGAAAATAAAAATAATTTATTAAAATTTGTAAATTCTTACAAGCAATTATTATAATTTAAAGCTTAATTTGTTACTATGAATGTTTTGAATGAAATTGTTTTCATTTCTTTAACATTTCAATTTTGAACTGTGTACCTAGGTACCTATTTATTATTATTTAATACTGTTCCTATAACTATACTATCTATGTGGGTACCTAAAAGACGTAAATAATAGATAAGTACCTAATTTAAATTTTTGTTAAATCATAAAATATTTCATTTTTTATGCAGTTTTAAAAATATGATTCTTTCTATAATTGATGTACAATTGATCAATATTATAATTAAGTACTTATTTAAAATATAGTGTTGAAAACTATTAGGTACATTGAATAAAAACAAAAAAATAAAATAAAATACCTAAAAAAATATGTTTTAAAAAGTATGTACCTACATTAAAACATCCAAAATTATTCGAACTATTTTTCAAAATGTTTATTCATTATGTACACATTATATTTAATTATTATCAATTATTATTCTAGAATATTTTATAATTTTATTCGTCGAAAATAAATTCCTAGTAGGTATACTCATAAAATTTTATTTAAAATAGGTAACTAAAAATTTAAAATAGGTTTAGTATAGTTGACTATTAGGTTAACTATGTATAATTATAGTAAAAACTAGTAGTGTAGTAAAATATTTTAACTATAATGAAAAAATATAATATAATATAGTGTAGGTACCTATAGTTTTTACTGTTAATAAGTATGTCTATGCCCAATAAATTAATATTGGAGATATTATAATTTATTTTTAAATTGTGTACCTATATTATAATTTGCCTATATGATTTCATGGGTTACATGATTGCTTTTTTAAATATTACATTTTACATAGATTTATTCAATATGATTCTTTTAATCATTGTATTATATGATTGTTCTTATTATTCAATCAATTTTATTATTAATTTAAAATGTATAATTTTCTGTAAAATTAAGTTTAAACAAGATTTAATATTTTTCCCATATCTATGTATAATATATCAATAATGTAATATATTATATGTACTTAAAAAAGAAGAACAAAAACTTGGTTTCGAAATTTACATTTAATTTGTGATTTGAAAAATGTTCACTTTATTTTATTTTAAATAGTTATGTAGTTACTTATACCTATATTCATCATATTTAATATCAAATAATTACTGTTCTAGAATATTTTATCATTTTATTAGTTGCATTATAGTATGTACCAATCCAATGCAATTTTATTAAAAATTGGAGTTAAACAATAAAAACATTTTTTCTAGTTAAATGTTGGAAATATATATTAGCTAATAACAATCAGTTTTTCATATTAAATTATTAAGTAATGCAGTCTGATAAATATAACTGAATTATTATCGAATTTTTGACACAGTCCTATAAACGGAAACTGAATAATGGCATGGAGATAACATTTCAGTAGTTTATTCTTTACAAATAAAAAAAAATATTGAAATTTAAAAGCTTACCTACATTTTTTAAAATAAAAAAAATAATTTGAGCTATTAATGAAACTCAATTATTGCAATAATTTGTAGAGACTAATTTATAGCCATTTCGAAAAGAAATATAAATGTTAATTAAAAAAAAAAAATAATAATAAAATATTATTTTCTATTCTAAAATGTTTAGAATAGAAAATGTATTTTTATTTACAACTTTAAATGTGTATTTGATATTTGAGTCATCTGATATCAAAAAATATAATCAAAAGTTTATTGGTTTTAGAACTTAAGAAAAAAAAGATTAGCTTTGAAAGAATAAAAATAATTGTAGTTTGTGTAAACGTAACAAATTTAAAAGTATTACGTCTCAACGAAAACTGAAAATAACATAGTTAAATTAATTTGTAGGTGCATTTTGGTGTTGCCGTAAAAGTTATTTATTTTTTCACGTATAATACGTATAACACTTATTGGTAGGTAATATTGGTATGCAATATTAATTGTTTATTAAAAATTTATTTCGTAATATTCAGAATTAGAAAAAAAAAAACGTAATTATTTCTATTGTAAATACATTATTAAAAGTTTGAATATGTTGATAAAGTTTAACGTATACGAACGTTGCTGTGAAAATTACTTCAATGATATCACATTAAACGCCGCACCGCAGGTAAAACCTATCTATCACACATTCACACGTCTGGTATAAATGTGTATGATATCTTATCCGTTTGAGACAAAACAGTGGAAACTATCGGTCGAATATCAATACCTACGCAAGTGTAATAATACAACAAAAAGCGTCTCCTAAATATATTTTTTGCGATTTTAAAATAGGTTTTGTGGAAAAATGGCAAGTCTAAAATTACAATTTCAAACGTTATATATATATATTTTTTTCTCATTATGAATATATATATATATAAATAGGGGTTAGTCATTTAAAAATCTAAAGTTGATATTTCTGTTTCGTAAATTAAGGGAGCAGTAAATACTGAACAATATCTTCAAATATGCATATTGTAATCCAAAATAATATACAAAAGTCAGAATTCAAAGATTTTTTTTAGGAAAGGAGAAAATGGCACTTATTCAATCTTTTTGAACATCCTGTATGCGCGTTTTAATTATAATGGATTGGTTTATTCAAATATAATATTTAATCATGCTCTATATTAAATTTGTATTATAATAAATATGGACTTGATTGATTCTTTATAAAAAAAAAAACAAAGCAAATGTTTTGTAATAAGTTTAAAATAGTTTAAAACAAAATTAATGAATTATAATTTATGCACGTACATCAAGTGACAACGAATGATGATAAATTATTGAATTAGTATTTCCAGTACAATAAAAAATTTAAAAAAAAAACTCCCCAATTCATAAATATATAAACGAAATAGTGTGAATTTGTATCATCGATATTTAACTTGGAAATCAAACTGACTGTATTTAATTTTGAACTATGTATAAGCCGGTATAAGTAAACTTCACTCAATATTTTAGATTATAATTTAATATCTATTATTTTTGTCAATCTACTTTCAACAAATTAAATAGAAAAAGAATAGTTAAGTCAAAGAAATGCATTTTAAATTTTGTTTTAATTAAAATAATCTTTTATTCTATTTTGATGAAAATTTATTATAAGATAAAATAATTATTATTATTATATATTATAAGAGAGTTTGGATCAAAATTAATTTTAATTTCTGTTTAAAGCTATTAAAATCTATGGCTAAAGAAAGAATTTCGCTAGAAGAAATCTATAGCTATTATAGTAGTTGAACTAAATTCAATATCAAAGATCGTAATTATTTTGACTTTTATTGAAAGGAAGAAAATACTTGTATGGCACAAACAGATAAATATTGAAGTTTGAGAAAATACATTACATTTTAAACTAGAAATAGTATTGAAAAAAAAAACTACAATAGTATTATATAATATATATGTACATATTATTATACGAGAATGGGGATCAACTAGTTAACTATTTATGGATAAAATGAAAATGAAAATACTTTCCACTTTTGAATATAATAAATCAATTTTATGTACTATAAACTATTATAATTGTGTTCTTAAAAAATTCTGCGATTAAGTTAGTAAGAACTAGTTCATTTTTTTCGTTCGTTAAAAAGTAATTATTTAACTTAGAATTAAAGCTTTATTTAGGTACAAAATAATATTATTTTTCTTAAATTATTAAAAAAAAATATTTAAATATGAGAACTTATTATTTATTTATAAATTTTTCTTTGAAATTAACACTTGTGATATTATGAATACATAATTAAATGCTTAATGTACAATTTGCATATCATAAAAAAACAAATTAATATTTTGATTAAATCATTTTAGTTACTTTAAATCAATTTTAAACATTTAAATTTCACAACCGGCATAATCTCTAATTCGTCGACGATATTAAATAATATCAAGCTGAAACCTGGGATGTTTATTGTATCTTCTTTGTTCATTCTTTGTAGGAATATTTGACCAGTATTTGTGTTTTTGTTGCTATTCGTTCCCACTTGGTTGCTATTTTCACTCTTGACTTCGCTGAGTTTTTTCCAAATGTTAAAGAAATTCATTTTTTTTTTTTTGGAGTTAAAGTTTTTTTTAAATTTAAATATATTTAATTATATATCGTTAGTATACGCACGTGCTCTCTTTGTACTCTCTCGGTGTTATATTTTTCTGTGTTTAGTCGCGTATCGCGTCATTGTTGCCATCGCCGCCGTACGCATATTTTTCAGGTGTGCTTGCTTATCATCATCGTCATTATTGTTTTCTTAATCGTCATGAGATCAGATACCATTGTCTTCATGTAATGATTTGGTCGTTTTTTGTGGAGCGTTGTCAAAAGTACTTATAACCGTCATTCTCTACTGTTACACAACAAAAGGCTAAAGTCAAGATAATCAATACGGGAAGCGAAATCCCAGAATAACGTGTAAAAGAAACCTGGAGAAAATGATGAATGAAATCCAATTTTCGAAAATCTACACTCTTCACAAATAATGAAGATACCAGATTGTGATTACTCTTGAGTCCATTGGAGTACCATAAGCAGAATGAGGACGGGACAGAGTAGGTGTAATCAACTGTTTTAAAAGTGGGAAATGTTCGAATCACCGTTCATTCGATCCAGCACATAGTTGAAGAATGAGAGATTAAAAATTTTGAAAGTAAAATAGAACAATTACATAAAAGTGAATAAAATATATTGGAATAATTATGAATAACCTAAACATATGATTACTAGATATAAATTATAGACTATGATTACTTATATGCATATTAATGTTTCTCCGTTTTTCTTTTGGATATTCTATTTATTCATTATGTAATTTAATTTAAGTATAATGTTGTTTATACCGCTCACTTATTTACTTATTCTAATATTTCATATTTTTAATTTTTAATTTTTAATTTTTTGTATATTATGTTATTTATTATCTACTTTCTGATTGTGATAGGCAATAAAATAAAATATTTGAATAAATAAATAATTAATTTTAACTCGTAACTATTTCGAAAAAATGTTTTAAATAACTTAAATCATTTATTTGATCATGAATTTTTTTCATATTTGGTATTATACCTATAGTATAACATAGTAAGGTTTTAGTCATACTTGATGGATCTATAAAGAATCATTTCCGTCTTATAAAAAATCCTAAACAACTCGTAATATTTTTTTTAGATATTATTATTATTATTATTATTTGTTTATCATCATATTCCATCATGTCAGTATAAACCATAATTTTATAAAAAAACAGATAAAAAAAAAAATGCACGTTAGTGTTAATTTAGGGTTATCGATGTTTTAGACGTACTAAAAGTGAAAGAGGTCGATTAACGATGTATTGCGATAGAATTTTGTACAACTAATATTTACGTTTATATAGTCATAACGAGTATTTTTTAGGGGTTTAGAAAGTCGAAAAAAAAAAAAATGATAAAAATGCCTAACGGCGTGCAGCACAACGGCCGTTGTGTCCGGTGGACAATTACGATAATATTTTAAAATTAATTTCCTATTGTACGTAAACGGATGTGCGCACAGGACGGGGAGGCGAACAATCCAAGCGTGCGGTGGCCGTGGTCACGAGAAGTTTAGGTCCCGGATAGTTACGGACGGAGAAGAAGGATCGAAAGGGCCGTGCAGAGGTCTAATTAAATTTGCCTTTTCGAATCCGATACCGACAGGGTGGACACCATTAAAACGTTATGCTCTGTTTATTATGTTATTCCCATTATTATTGTTATTACATTTCCATCGTCGTCGTCATCATCATCATCATCATCATCGTCATCATCATCTTCGTTTCTGCGGGCATTTGGATTTGCGACGGCCTTTAACCATCGTACGTCCTTCCCTCGTCGTCCCCGCAATACGCGTGTTAACTTCCGTTCGCACAAACAACTCGAACACTTCTCAAACGACACCACTCAACCGCGCATCTTCCCCATATTTGACAAGTAATTTTTTTTTTCACCCTTCCAAAAACTACTTAAACTGACGGCTCGGAGATATTACGGTAGATCCCCCACCGCCCCCCGATCGCGCAGCACACAGAATTATAGGTCTGGGTCGATACGTATATAATATAAACAGTAAACACACTTTTGGTGGTTATTACCGTAAATCGTTTCACGGACGTGTATATATTTGGGGTACTTATAGAAGACTAAAAAAAAAAAAAAAAAAAAAAAAAAAACGTACCCTACAAATAGTTATTAATAAAAATAAAAAAATAAATCCCTAAACAAATGATCGGGGTAAAAATCGAATCGATAACGTTGAAATATATAGTTACTTACCGCTGACGATGTCGAAAACGTAAAACGCTTCTGAGCTTAGAATCAAAAAATTATAAATTACATTTTTTTTTTTAAAGAACCTACTATCTATTTGATATCAATTTTTTTTTTTTTAAAGGAAAGAAATAATTTAAATTTTTGAATAAATTCTGTCTACATAAATAGATCTAAAATCTATTCGTATTAACATATTGGTTGTATAAATTTAGAGATGATCTACTGTAGAACAATATTTTAAAGTAACGAGTGTAGTGAAACTTATTTAAAGAAACCGTGTCTATGACATGTATAGAATGTGTTATTAGTGAACTAACATCATAAATATATAATAAAAAATATTTACAGATAAAATACCAAAAATAATATACCTAGTGTAATATACTGAAAATACCAATAATTGTAAATCATTTAAATTTTTTTAATTTTACGATTTTTGCACTTTTCAATACTCAATTTATAGAATTTTACGATTTACAGAAATGCGATAAGAGTTTATAAAAATTAAAAATAAACTATTAGAGTCCATATTATTCCAATCGAAAGCATATGTGACATGAAACTTTCGAAGCACTTTTACTATGTTACACGATTACTACCGTATACTACGATAACAAAGAAATAACAGATTCTAAAATTTAAAATTTTTTTGTTCCCTTCGAAATATAAAATAATTATTATGTTATTTTAATCGTATCTTATAGAATATATAAAAATATTTGTTAAGTTTAGAATTATCGACATTAATATATAAATAGGTATTTGTTTTGCATAATCAATTTTACGATCAGTTTCCTTACTATATTCAAAAATGATTAATTGATAATCAGTAGGTAATTATTTATGAAACAAAAATAAAAAATAATATCACTTTTAAGGATACTTTTGTTAGGAAAAGGAAAATGTATAGTTTAACTTTTGTTGAAAAACAAGGTATATTTTAAGAAAATAGAAATTTTAAAGAAAGTTAGAAATAAAGACACTTGAACCTAACGCTGAAATGTATGTGACAAACAACATTGTGTTCGGAATTTTCTTGTAAAAAGAAAATAAATAAACCTCGAAAACCAACATTTTTTTACAGTAAACTACGCACCGGTTATAAAATAAAAGTCGTCAATCCCGACGCTCGCTGTGGTATATATAGACACGAGTTATTTTATACCTATATGATATACATGCTGTTTGTTGTTCTCTGGGGCCGTGAAATAGAGAAAAATATCCGAAATAGAACAATAATAATAACACTAGAGAACATAACGAGATTGTTATATAGATTATGTTTAGACGTATATACAAACACCATAAGTACCGTCACAGGTCCAGTTATGTCTATATGTTTTATTTATTACACCAGAGATTTATAGAGTATGGATTAGCGCTCGTGAACAAATTTTCTGTAGTAGCTCAAAAAAATTCAAAATGAGAAATTTTTCGCGGAAATCATAATCGTGAAAAACCGAAAAATAATTACATTTTTCATCTGGTCATGACCACATTGGAATGTTTGAAAATCGTTTATTAAATGTGTGTCAGCCCCGCTATTTTACCGGCTATCTGATCACGTTCGTGTAATAAAACGCTCACCACTCGCAAAATACGTCAACTAGATATTAGACGTGTAATGCTCGTCGATAACAATCACAAACTATACTAATATAAATGGCACCTATTTTTATCAACAAATTAAAATCATCACTAGCCTTCTAGTTATTTTTAAATCGTTATGTAGATAAAAATTTTAAATAGTAAAACATAACTTCCACATTTTACTGTGAATCATAAAAATAATATTATTCGTCGAGTTCTGAACTCCTCTTTTAAACACGTCTTATTTGTATTTTTAGTTGTTTTAATTGTATTTGAAATTATAATTAAAGATATTTAATCATTTTTGTTCAGAGTTAATTAAAATGTTTTTATCAGATGCGTACATAAAAATTAGAAACCAATTTGTTTCAAGGAGTATTATTATATATTAGTAAATTAAAATATAAGAAAAATATATAAAATAAAAATATTGAGACATATAAAAAGGTTAAATATTTTAACATTTTAAGTTCTTACAAATGAACCCACTTAATAACACAAATCTAAAATAGTTTTAAAACTTTATGAATAAAACTATAAGAAAATAAAATTTTTGATAAACTATACACTGACTTAATGGATTCAACCTAGACATATATACTTGCGAGTCATTATTGAAACATTTTGAAATCATATACCTTTGAGTTCGATTTTCAGGTATCATAATATAATATTGTTCTACTTAATATAATTATTATCTTAGTATTTTATCAAAATATGAACAATATTGTCAATTATGATTTTTGGTTCATAGAGTAAGAAAAAGTTAGCGTTACAAAATATTATCCATTGACTAGAAGGAAAATATGATATTTATCACTAAATGCTTTGTGTTCATTATATAAAAACAAATATATATATAGGTATATAGAATTATTTAAGAAACTCGTATAATGAGTTAAACCAGAATTTTATTGATATTTGAAATAATTATAATATTATTATAGAATAATAAATTTGAAATATTTTCACTAAATTATCTGACATAAAACACTTTTTTAAAATATGTTGTTCTCGATAAAAAAAATGTCTCATTACAGGCCTTGAAAATCTTTCGGGTGCCATTTAAAATATGGTTTTATTGTTTTAAAACTATTTGTATGATAAAACATATTGATTTTGAAGAATTCGTTTTTTGGTGTTGCGAGCTGTAAATTTCAATATATATATTTTAAAATACCATCGTGTTACACTATTATTACGAGTATAGCATGAAAACGTCAAACGAGCGCAATATTCTGTTACCACAATAAATGTGTAATTTTCGTCGTGTTTTGTGGTGTTGCTATAATGTACAAGTTGATGTTCATATGCTTATATATTGTAATATTGACTTCATATTTTCGGTCCAGACTTGGATATGGTCACATACTTACATGGTTACATTTATAATCATGTCCGGTTCACTTTTTTTAATCCATAATAATCTTTATATAAATATTTTATCACATTACATTGTGATACGACTTATTGCGCGGTTCAAATAATAAATGTATACAGTGGATACGTTGTTTGTAGTTTTTTGGTACCCTGAAAAAAAAATAGGGCAATATATAAAATTGGACACGCAATTGTCCACGTTCGTGTTCTCTCACGCTCCGTATGCATAAAAACTTAAATCGGACAGAGATCAAATAGGAGTACGAATATTTATATATATATATATATATATATCACCCTTGTGCAGTTTTTTGTATTACGTATATATATTTTTTTACGGGAATTTTTCATATAGCTCTCCATTGAGATAGACCTCAATAAATACCAAAAATAATTGCCCGGCTGCCACCAACTCATATAAACCTCCATATTATGTATTGAATTATAACATATCAGTAAAGTATAGTTGGTAGAACTACGATAATTATTTCCATCACTAAAATGTGACATAATTGAAAAATCTACCCAGTGATTTATCACAAAGGTCACTATCTTTTCACGTACATCTCTTGGCCTTGTCTTTAGTGTCATATAAACCACCAGGCAGATTCGTCACCAATAGTTGGAAAGATAGTGTAGGGCGTCGTTGTGGCATTTATGTTTAAAAATTCAAAAAACATATTAAAATTAATCTATATTTTCATTGAAATCACAGATATATTTAGTTCAGTGTATACAAAGTATACCTAATGTTAAATGATATATTTGAAAATAATGCGTATTTGCAACACAGTGTACTGGCATACATACTATGCCGCCGTGATTATTTGAAAATCGAAAAAATGTTTGTTTATATAAAAAATTGAATTAGTTAATTAATTAATTTAATTCATTTACAAATAAGAGATTATTGAATCCAACTCAACGACCCGCAATCAAAATAAATCAACAGTTGAATTATGTAAACTAAATATACAATTGAAATCGTTACCCAGGAAACTCGAATGAACAAATTACAATAACAATTTACACGTAAAACGCCCATTTTTTGCCCATTGCAATCCTTTGAAATAAAAATTTCTCAAAATCCTTTCTTAATAAGCCTATACATCACGAAACGAAATTACAAATCAAATTTTATCCTCATGACTTCGGCGATTCCTATCTAGGCGATTATGAATCAGTCGAGACAAGTTATTTTATATATATATATGTATATTATGCATAAATATACGTAGTATAATATATATAAAAGTTCCTGGAATTTATTTATAGAAAAAAAACTATTTTTATTACTAAATATCTTATTATTAGAATTAAAAGAAGACATTACTAGATATCTATAGGTTTAATCGTTAAAATTATATTAGTCTCATATGAGACGGAATCGTGTCCATACGAAACTAAGTTTACGCATTTTTTCAAAATGTCACAATTTGAACAATGCCCCAACATTAAATTTTGTTCTAAACTTGGTAAAACAAAGCTCAAAAATGGTCAAGAGTCGCTTGATGACGAAGAGCGGAGTGGCCGGCCGTCAATTTCAAAAACTGATAAACTCAGTTTCGTATGGACACGATTACGGTTCATATGAGACTAATGTAATTTTAACGATTAAATCTACAGATAGTATTGTAATATCTACTCTTAATTCTAATAATCAGATATTTGTGTTATGATCAAAAACGGGTAGTATGAATCTATGAAATGGAAATTGCGTAGACTTCTGAAGGGGGTTTCATTAAACCATCTTTTCGATTAAAACAACACAAGGAATTCTGGGCAATGAGTCCGAGAATTGAACGTGGCTATACTAATTAAAAATAAATAATGTTAAATTACCTGCCGGAGCTCTTATCAACACAAATTGTAGATAATACTTTTCGGATGACTTGGGGTGTTGGTTTACTCGCTGAAGAGTGAAGAGATATAGGATAGATAGGATTTGAGCGATCAAATTAAAACACTTTATAATTGAATTAAGACTATGGACGAGAATACACAATCGGAAACATCAATTTTACTGATAAGAAAATTATATAGAGTTGTAGTTAGTTGAATGTATGGCCACACACTGAAGGGAGAGCAGTCGAGCGATGGCCATTCTGGGACCATTTCGTCATATAATAAAAGGAGGCATTTCCCCGGCAGAAAAGGGTTTTTCGTTTATGCGTGCAAAAATTGTTGTACACGTACCTGTCTTATAAAAATTTTTCTACCTACACCGTTACCGCGTAAGGGCTTTGATATTTTAAAATGAAATGCGTGTGACCATTATTTTTTCCACGCCAGCTCTTTTCCATGTATGTATATTCATTTTTTTTACCTTATTCCAATTTCCTTCTAATTAGTATACTTATTGTAATTACTATCTATATTTTACTTATTTTATTGCTTTTTAGTTTTTTTTTTTCACATATAGTTTCCTTGTAATCCAATGTTTTTTATATGAGGGTATATTGGTGTGTCTGATATGCATTTTCGTCGTATTTTATCGACATTTCGATAATTATATTATATATGATTATTATAACTGTGCGTTCTCACGGTATTCAATGATGATACATAGTCTGGATTGTACATAAAGAAAAATATTCATTACACTTTTATAAATTCTTTTTTTTTAAACATTCTTACACGTGTGCATATAACATAACATCCCCTATTGTTTTGGAGGTCGTGACCCCAACGGCCTTATGAGTCCTCAGACTGCAAGAGTTGAAAGTTCAAGTGTGAAGTCACCAAGATTTGGCACTCAGAAATATTTAATGAAAAAGGTTTCGTGCCATTATCTTTGGACATATATGATTTTCAATGAAATCTGGTATATTAATGAACGATGTCAATACTGATGCGATAAACACGCAAACGCGTGAACGGTTTAAGAAAATTGGGTGTTTTTTTTGTCTATAAACAACTTTTTGATCGTGCTACTACGTACACGTTTTCTCGTATTTTCGTGTGCAACAGCACGCGGTCAATTTAAAGGGGGTTAGTGTGCTGGTCGGGGTGATGGACCGCGGTACTCAACCATCGAAAAATCCAAAGACCACTCGACGACGTAGAGGAAGCCGTCGCACGCCGTCCGAATCGTAAACGAACGGCCGCAGGAAGATAAACTTTACGGGCGGACGGGGAAACGGCAACCGGTACATATATTGTATATTGTTAACCCGCGCCTTGTTCTGGCGCTTAACGCGTTATTGGCCTCGCACATAAATACTTTCCCCTCCCCACTTTACTTGTACATAATATATATATATTTACTATATATATATATATACACGTGTACATGTGTATGGAAACGAATCGGGTGAACGTATAACGTGCAGAGGTCGTCAATCGAACTTTTGTTATTTTCCGGTGTATAAAATCGGAGTGCCGAACGGGGCCGGTGAGAGCGGCTGTGGTGGCCGCACGCGGGAGCAATAAAACACGAACGCAATCGAACGCGCTCGGTCATTTTTTAAGCCTTTTGTGGTCGCGGTATAGTCCCGATACCACATTGATATGATACCACATTACATAACAATAATATACATGTATACACACACCTAACCCAACCATTTGGAATACGCGTACCGACCGACAATAGACCCCATTGAATTGACGAAATACCGAACGCCCGAGTCCTCTCGCCGCACCGCAACGCAACGCAACGCGGCGGCCGCGCGACGCTCCGTCCGACGGCCCGGGCCGTTATTAATTTCCGGCCAATTGATTTCGCGCCGCCGCCGCCGACGCCGCCGACTGGAATAGACCGGGCCCCTGTGTGCGGCACGCGCGGCCGATCGTTAATCGTACGTTTACAAACGTACGAAACGCGACGGCTTTCTTCTCGTCCACCACGACATAAATATATTATATTTTCCGCACGGAATTGTTTTTCCACAATGTTGGTTTTTTTTCTCTCTAAAACAACGTTATTTTGGCGAATACGTTTAAACTGATTAGCTACTGTTTTCAACATCGATAAAAAAAAAATACCGTAAAACGTAAACGATATCGTTTGACTTCTATACAGAGAATTCATACTTGTGAATTATTGGTAAGTAGGTACCGTTTGACCGACTGTAAATTTATCAACGATTTGGCATACACGTTGTTTGAAACACTAGTATGTTAAATGGAAAAAGTTATATAGATGTTCAACATTTAAAAACACCGTTCGGAACCATTTAAAAGCGGTTGATCAAAAATTTTATACAACCGTTGAAAAACTGATGATAGAATCCGTGTCTATATCCACGCGTAAGGTAGTCTAGTACATAATTTTTTAAAATTCGAAATCAAAAATAACACATTGCATTTGAAAAAATATTCCGAACAAAGCCGTCTAGTGAGTAATATGATATTGGATTATTATATCCAAAATGAACAAATGTAAAGCGTATTAATCGGTGAAAGAAATGTTTTCATTAAAAATGATTATATAATATGCTCGAAAATAGGCGTCACGTATGATTTTTCTGTAAATATTTAGTGTAAATTTGTAATCGCTTGCGTTAATATTTATTTATTTTTATAAATCAATTGTATTGTTATAATAAATCATTATAGTATTAGATTTGAAACAGATCTAAAGTAATATAAAAACAATTTTAAATACAAATTTAAATTAATTTTAATATTTTTTCTGAAACAATGATACATTTGATGAAAATTACGTATTTATATAATCAAATTGGAAAATGCACTACTGAAAAAATTTAAAGATACCACATAAACCTTTTTTCTTGTTTATTTTATTATTAGGACTTACCCATTAAATTTTAATTAGATAGGGTTATAATATAATAATACATATTTATATAATTACCTACCTAATTACTTTTTGTTGTGTATGTAGTTATGTATTACGAAAAAATCCTTTGTGTTATGTATACTGTAAATAATAAAATATAGTGTACTCTAAAAAATTTAATTACAATCAGGGCTCCAACATATTACGTGACCGTACACTAATAAGGATATTTTTAATTTTCAGTCGGGATTTTCTTGGCTATACCAACAATACCACACAATCCATTAACTATTATTTTACATGAATTCTGAATGCATTTTTCTAATACTAATAATTTATTCTCACCGTGTTCCAAAAATTTAAAAAATAAAAATAAAAATGTTAAATATTATTTTTATACTAAAAAGTGTTCGTGTTTCAATATCGTTAGAAATAAAATAATAAATAATAAAACAACTTTAGGTATTTTATCTAAATTATAAACCCGTTAAAATTAAAGGAGTTATAAATAATGCATTGACAATATTGTAAAATAAATTCGGTTTATCGTTGAGAACGTCGAAAATGAGAACGAGAATTTAATATCTAAATTTAAATTTATAATCAAATAGTATAATTATTACTGTTGTATTTATTGAATGTTATATATTGTTTAAATTTTTTAAATTTTAAATTAAATGTAAATGCGTAATACAATATCAAATCGTAAAATATTATTCTTAATATTTATTTATATTTTTGGAATAATTAATAAATCTGTATACTACCTATTATTACGTCCAGCGTAATATGATAAAAACATTATGTTAATATTGTGTACACAAAACGAAAAAAAAAAATAGTTTCAAATATCAAATGATAAAATGTTTCTTACTTAAAAATTGATTAAATTAATTTTGTACGAGTACCTGTATATAAGTACCTGTTGTATACGAATTCTTTGTCACTTAATTGCAAATATTACTGTTTAAAATGAATTGTAACTATTTATGTTTGAAATATTTGTAATTTACAAACTGTTTACTATAAATTAAATACATAATTAAAATATTAAATAAAATAAAAATATAATATAATCTATATATTTATGTTCTGGCATTAAACTCTTTATTTTCAATAAATGCAAGTATTTATATATATATATATATCAAAATGAAATGTATTCCATAAGGTTTTATATTATATTATACAACGTTAAGGAAAGTTATGAAAACAATAACTTATATTTTGTTAATTTTATTCAGTAGGCTTATATTATATAATATAGAACATATTAACATATGGTACTATGTAAAAAAAAAAAAAATAATAATATATTTTTAGAATATGACTGTATAATAATTAATGTATTTTATTCAAAGATTTGTTATTCTATATTTAGAGTGTTTCCAAAATTAAAACTAAACAATCAATATTTGGTCATTTTGAAAAAAATGTTATATGAGTAAATAGTATATATATTTGAGAATTTTTTTTTTTTTCATAAATATACTTAAAATTTTAATACACATCTTTCTAGCTAGAAATAGGATACTGATGTTTTATTGTACACATTTACTGGTATGAAGTTACATAGAACCAAAATAGGATAACTAATCTAGAAATAGTTCTTGGTTTCAATATATACCAATCTAAATAGCATTTATTTCTGACAAAATAAATTAAAGCTTACAACACTAGATAGAACTAATAATAATATATTAAGATAATAAATATCTAATGATTTGATTTTAATACAAAAAAAAGACGCGTCTTCAAAATAAATATAGTTCTCTTGAATGTTGACAATTTTTGTGTCGGTTTTTTTTTATGCTCAGCGGTCAATGATATGACGATCAAAATAAATACTATTAGGTATAGATAAATGACTTACATTAACCGGTAGGAACGACTTGAGTGTTTAAATTTATTTTTAACTCGATTCAATATATGTTGAAAATATATATGTCAAATAAATTATAATCAATCGTAATATAATAAAAAAACCTACACTTATTCTGAAATAAATATTTTAAAATTAGGTATGAAAATTATAGAATAAATGATTAAATAGTAATATATAGATATTCTTAATAACCGTGTTTATGATAATTTATTTTTTATAATAAACAAGTTGAATATACAATATAATTTTATTTCTAGTCTATAATATGTAGGTACTTTAAAAACGTATCTTGTAATTATATGAAATTTAAAGAGTCTCTTAATATTTATTTATTATTCAAACACCGCTTGGTCAGTATATTGAAACTAAAAAAAATAAAATGTTATTTATTACCAAAATGTTGAAAATGTATAATAAAATGGATTAAACATTATTTTACATTTCGGACATGGAAAGATATTGATTTCAAACATTGTAAAAATTGGTTTTTGGCCAAGACAGAGTTTTTCATTATTATATATGGTGGGTTTTTAATCTTCTTTTATTTTCTGCTGAATAATCTTTCATAGTTGCATTTTTTTTTCTATTGTTTGTTATTGTAAAAAAAAAAAAATTCAATACTACATATGTGTTCAGAAATAGTGAATGGTTTTTAAGATGATCATTTGCTACGAACTCTGTACAAAGATAAAAAAATACAATTTTCAGAATATGTCACTGTAGTATCTATTATAGTTTAATGTTTAGTAAAATACGAAATAAAATTGTCAAAGAACTTCAATCTATTAAATGAAAATGTACATTTATTTCATATTATAATCTATCAATTTCATAAACATTAATGATGCTTGAATACTTAAAAAACTGGATCCATTTATGTTTATACTATATAAATAATTTTCAAATCCAATATTGTCTTTTATAGCATAATAACATAATATTCTGTAATATTTACATGATACTTAAAAAACATTTCGAGTACTATCGGAAGATAGTTATTATATATCAACTGCATATTTTGCTAGTAAAAATATTGGCCATTATCTGATAGTCATTCGTTTATCGATCGAATTATACTTAAAATTTGTTATTACAATAACAATTTAATGAGTTATCTATGCAAAACAAGCATGATATTCTTCCATTTATTTTCACATTTCATATTATATGAGTATATATAGCTGTTATATATAATAATGTCCGTATAGAACGAACATACCTAGTTACATTGGACAGCGAATGGATAAAACGTGTACACTATAATTTAGGGCGTAAACACGTAAAAATATTTAAAAAAAATTGTTTAATAACTACAACAGTTATTATAATAAATTAGCACTTTTTTGACGCTTATAATACTTATTCATACATTTTTTTCCTCCCCGTTATTATGCCCCTTTTCTTGTACAGCACTTTGGTTATTTATTTGAAACATTTCTTCTAACTTTGGATAATCGTCTTATAACTTTATACTTGTCCTGCACATTGATCTTTTATACTTGAATATATTACTTTGGTTAGCATGTGTTCAATGTCAACTGCATATCCATTATAATATAACTCAAATTTTATTACATTTCCGAGTGTATTAACGCATGTAATCCTACTTAAAAGTTTCAAACATACATTTTAAAAGTGTTGAAACAATAACGATTATGTTTAAAATAAAACTTACATATCACATATGTGTGTATATATATATATTATATATATATATATATATATATATTCATCTTCGATTACATAATTACAGATTCTCATCAATAATATTTAGTAAAATATTAATTAATTTATCTATTATAACAACTGTATTCTGCAAAGGTTTTTATGGTTTAAATGTTACAAAACATTTATTCTTTTAAGTTTTAAAGATACATACATCGATATTAGAAATAGTATGCTATTGCGTATGACAAAACTATTATATCGCGTTACAATAAAATTAATAAACCAATCCCTTTAAGCAGCCTGTACTTACATTTATTTTATTACATTATCGTTGACGAAGCTTTTTATAACTGTATAAATGTGTTTCCGCATATCTATATATATCCATTATTTCTCCTATATAATTGTTTTGACAAGTTTTACTGTTGCATTAAATCACAATCTGCGTGGATAAGTATAATATGTTTTATTAGTGTTTTGATCTATTAACCGATCGGTTAAGATTAAACATACCTATTGATATTGATGTTTAAATCCGCAATTTTACATAAAAATCTATCAAATGTTAAAAAAAATTTCGGAGGGGATCCGGACCTCATAGACTCCCCTCAGATACGGCCTTGCCTTTATACGAATCATAGAACAAAAATGGAATGGACCATACACAATAGAGGTAAATACATAGAGATTATATAAAAATCATTTAGGAACTGAAAATGGTAAAATTATTATAAAAATTATAGATGAAAAAACTATACTGGTAAAATTCTCATTTTTCTCTTTAGGTAAGAAAGTTCAAATTATAGACATTTACGTGCGCTCGGAATATCCCTATATACACCAATACAGACTGTATTCCCGATGAGAATACATGTGTCCATTTACCAAGAGTCTGATTAGCTGTGTTCTATATCTATAGTACATACATATAGCTGTGTGTTATTTTATCATTATCTCCAACATTTTCGTTTCTATAGTTTATCGACTATTATGGTAATGAGTATTCTCTACGGACATACACGCTATTACAATATAATGTTCCATCTATATCCTTATTATCTATAGCTTTTAGTCCATATATGGTAGTCTGAAATATGTTCGTTGCCTGGTAAATGTAGCTCAACGTTGTAAAATGTAACAATGTTCGTGTTGTGTATGATAACAGTGATATTATTTGTCAAAAACTCTGTAGTTTAATTGGTATAGTAAATCATTATATACTTATCGTTTTTTATTTGTCACCCGAATTCCGAAAAATATTCTCACCATCATATATAAGTACGTTACATATGATTAAATCTGCAAATCGTACTGTACTGAACTATACTACATTTGAAATATTATGCTGAGGCTCCATTTTAGGCACGCAGTTTCTCATAAGTAGTATCCAATCCAATTTATATTATTTCGTACTTACTAAAAGAGTACGGACGTTGTACAGAGAGAGGATGTAAAACCATTCGTATAATAATAAGGGTTATATATAAAAATAAATAAATACGACAAACTGAAATCAATTTTTATAAATATTGAGCTGTCAAAAACACTATATATATATTATATTATATTGCTACATATTTATATATATATAGGTAATAGGATTATTGAATGAAATACATTTTACAACCTATATGTAAAAACATGAAAAGTTGTCACGTATCAACTGCAACGTGTTATACAATTTACTTTGACACGAACGATACTCGAGCGCAGTGTTTTGTCACTCTTCTGGGTGCAATCCAGACGTGTGTGGTGGAACGATTCTCCGGGGACAATTCGTGAATAAATACATACATTGTATATTGTATACACTGAACTGTTCCCGTAAGTTTTTATTAGATAGAAGACGCATCCTTAATGCGAATATGCTAGTGTATGTTTAAAAAGAAATCCTAGGAAAGAAATATATACAGACTTACACAATAGTACGATAATTTATTGTCTACACGGAGAATATATAGAATGTATAATATACCCTAATCTGTATATTTAGGGTATACGATAAGAAAGCGGAACGAAACTAGCGACGATAAACCCGAAAATGATAAAATGGCAAAATCAGAATTAGAATAGAGAATAATGTATAAATATAAATAGTATATTTTTATTTAATTTTAAGTATTAGAAATTAATATTGAATAATTAATTTTATATTTTAAGTGGACTCGGTTTTATCAAGCTTTTCAATCTAAAAGACTATTATAATATAATTAACAATATAATGTAATATAAAGTTACAGCTAAATTAAATTTACAAATAGATTTTAACGGCTATAATTAGAGCCTGGATATTGATGCCCTAAAAATCCTATGAAAATACCCTAAAAACTTACAAAAATACCCTTAAAAAATTTAATTTATAAACTAAAAACATAAAGAAAACCATTAAAATTGTTTAAATTATTTATCTTTTTTAGTCGGGTATAATTTTATTAATTACAATTAATATACATGCATATAAAATAACTAAAATACATATAATGAAGTTTGAATTCGAAAATTGGTTTTATGTAAAGAATAAAAATATATAATTTTATAATTAAAATAATAGTGAACTTGTGAATTTTCTAACGGTTATTGAAAAATAGTTTAAAAAAAATGATCTAAAATAACAAAAATTAACCTTAGAGTGTAAAAAAAATATAAAAAAATGTAAAATTAAAATTAGTTATTTAGAGTCGTATGTTATTGAATCATATTTTTACTTAGGAAAGCATCATCTGACGTTTCAAAAAAAAAAAAAAAAAAAAAAATACAAAAGTCATCAACATCCGAGCCCTAGCTATAATAATAGAAACATCCTTGATTATTTAAAATCGATTGCGTATAAACAAGTCGCCAGGTATATATTATACACCCGTACCTATCTATGTGTGTTTTTTTTAAATTTTAACAATAATTGTAGACTTTTAAAATGTTTTCGTGTATTCGTTGAATTGTTAATTTTAATAACAAAGTTCATAATTATATAATATAGTAAAGTACGAATATTCGCGGGGGGTTTTTTTTTTTAATCGCCGTCCTTGTTCGGCTATTTTGTCGTCATGCCATATCATATTTTCGGGTGTACTTTGTTTTTCGGCATTACAGAATATAATATATCCTTTCGGGTTGTACGTCCGGTGGTTTTAATGAGATTTTAGCACCGCTGCACCGTGTGCGGATATAATACGGAGTGTTCTAACCTGAAGCCATAGAATATATACAATATACATATTATACAGTGTATATATTATAATAGGTGCCGACGAAACACTACCATAAAATATACACGACTACCGTATGTACGTGTGTGTATATTATGATCATCGTAATAATAGCCGTCATTGTGATAATAATCGTAATCATCGTCGTCATTATTAATACGATGTGTGTCGGCGGACATATTGTTTGGGTCTCGGACGATGCGTGCGCGTACTACGACCAGAATAATATTATGTTATACTCGTACGTCACATATCTCTGCGTTTCGACGTGTGTCGATTACAATTTAATGCGGTTCCCCTGGCAAAACAATTCATCCGAAAACTACCTCGGTATAACATCGTACACGGAGCCTGGCAGCCTGCATCGGTGGTCTTGACGAGAGCAATATTTATTACCGTCTCCGACCACCACAGTCCGGCCCGCCCAAAGACCGTATCGTCAACGTATTAAAAAGCATACAGGGCGTTTACCTCAAGTGTCGTCTATAAATCATTTATTTTTATACCGGAGTTTACGCATTCGAGATTGCGAAAAAGGAACATTTTTTAGAAAACCGAAGTATTGTAACACAATATATATTAATATTAACACAATAAGATTGTACCCAGATTTCGGACGAGAACTCGTTCGCCACGCGCAGTTCGGTATTATACAACGTGACCCCCAAATAACACAGTATACACCGAGTTTGTAGTGCTCATGTAGCGTCCGCTCATATTCAGCTGTACCGTAAAGTAAAATGGAGGTGGCGGCGCTCGGCGTTCTACACCGACAGTTTACGATCGGTACGGCGCGGTGCGAGGCGGTGTCGACCGATGCGCAGCGACGGTCGAATTTTTCCGGTCATTCTCTCCGGGCCGCGGGTATACGTATTTTAATATGTCTCCCTTGAACGTTTCTTCGGTATGTGAATACTTATTTTACCGTTTTATATCATACTAAAAACAATATTCAATATAATGTTATGTGTATAATATGAATCGTAAAACAACAAAAATAACAACCGCCATAAATAGGTATTTAGAATATTTCCCTTGGACCAAGCTTCTAAACTGTTACGTATTGAAAACACATCTACTCCATAATATAAACTAATGAAATTAATGACATTCATATTATTTATAATTTCAATAATCCAATAATCATTATTACCTAATATTTAGGTATAATTACTAATAATTCATCAGTAATATATTCGTTGTTTTGATGTTATTATTATCAATTATATTTGTTTTGATAATAAAATTGATAATGGCCGTGCCTTATTCGCGTCATCACTTGGACATAGTGTACGCAAATAGTCAATAAATATTGACGCTCTATATGCCAGAGTGACAGTGTTCGACTATGGTGAGGTTGCGGGTTGGAAACCGTAATTGTATTTTATTACATTTAATTGTAATTTGACGATAGTGATAAATACATTGGATTTACAATTATGTGTTTTATTAGTTTTTTTTTTTTTATGTACAAAATATATATATTTATACATTTTTGAGAATAAACGAGTAAAGTGAACATTTTCTAGTGTAGAGGTTATTGATAAAAATTCATCTATTACTTTATACGGGTTATTTTTTAATTTAATTTTCAAAAGTGTATAACAAATAAACTAGTCATGATTACCAAATATTTTTGTATGCTTATTTCAAATTCATTAAAATTTTTGTGAATATTCACATATTATCATATTCATTTAAAGAGTTTCCATAAAGAAAATAATTAAAAAGTTAACATAAATCCTTTATTCAAAAATGTAAATTTGTCCTAGGGTTTGATGTGTGCATATTATAAATCTTTTATTCTTCTAGAAAATAAAACGCTTTATATAATTGTTGAATTGTATTGAATTAATCATTTTAAAATTCACAAGGGTATCAAATTTTGACTGGATACAACATTCGTTTCAAAGCCAATACTGATAAAACCAAATGATAAGTGATGGTAAATTTGCGTCTCGAATATTTGGATGCATTACTGTAATAACAAGATAAAATATTATATAATGTATAAATGTGTATAATATTTAATACAATTACATTTATAGTAATTATGAAACCATAAACAATTAAAAACAAATCAATATGACTAATCTTCGTTAATAAATCGTTCGAAAATAAAAGTGATTCTGTGAAAATTTCTTTCATGTAATATAATACAATTACGATTTTTAGATACCTGTAGCGACTCGGTGTTCGAAATACGAAGCTGGTGTCCCCTTGGGTCGGACTCGACGTTCCTACCTACTACTACCTTTGATTGACAAAGTCAGTGTTCCATTTTCCGTCGGTTCGTCGTAGTTGATGTTGGAGTGTTGGAAATAAATAAACACTTATAGATTTGGTTAATTATAGGTGTTTATTATTGTTAAGAGTTAGTTAATTAACAAAAGTTAATTGTAAAATTTAGAAAATTTGAAGACGAATTGATGTTATCTCTGCCTGAGATTAGAATAGTGCACACGTCGTTGGTCTGTCGCAAGGTGAGCCCGAACGTCCGTATACGTGAAATACAAAGTATAATCTTCTTTAACTAAAAACTAACAACACTCTCGTATTAAAGTACGGGTGTTTTCGAAAGATGGGATATGAATGGGAGGCTCCTATTGGTCCGTCTCTATACGAGGGTAAGGTTGTTTTTGACTTATTGACGAAAACAATTTCTTTATCATTGGAATGTTGTTTGTTAGTTAAAAGTATATAGTAAAAATGTGTTTTCTGTAAATCAACAACAACAAGGCGAGTGTCATCTGCGTGATAACCCGTCTCCGTATATTTAGGGTGAAATGAACTCACGTCGGGATCGTCTTGTTATTGTACAGTGCTGTATAATACTTTCACCAGGTGTTTTTAACACATAAAAATATTCAAATATTTAAAATAGAAATTTAAAGAAAAACACCCGACGAGAGTATTACGTATCGTTGTCCATGTAAGTAAAATAATATAAGTAATATCAGATATCTGGGATTACTACATACCTATAGAGTAACTCAACATTACTTGGTAACACTATTTTAAAATAACGAAATAAATCGAGTTCAATTTAAAATACACGGGTTGATAATTATTACTGTGAAATAATAAGCAATAAAAAATAAATAAATTCAATTTAAAAATTGAATTTCATTATAAATTTTTTTTTAGAAATTTGTTTTACTAAATTATAATATTCTATTATTACATGCATGTCAAATGTGAAATAAATAAATTGCTTAACGAAAATGTTGATATATACACAACATGTATGGTTATATAATATTTAAAGCGGTTTTTTTCAGGGCGCATGTTGTATGCCTAAGGGTATTATTGTTAACAATTAGAGAGGAAATAATTAGTGTGCGCAGAGAATTTTAGTTAATAACTCAGTTGAAAAATTGCATACTCTTTAGAAGCAATGGACTTTGTTTTGGAAATAATACAGAATAAATAATCAGATTACGTTATTTGTATGACCATCCTGTATATAATGTTGGAATCGACAATTGTAAAGGCGGTATTCCCTGCTCACCGTGTACCGAACAC
The DNA here is from genome assembly GCA_025469235.1 of Pemphigus obesinymphae. Taxonomy (NCBI): domain Eukaryota; kingdom Metazoa; phylum Arthropoda; class Insecta; order Hemiptera; family Aphididae; genus Pemphigus; species Pemphigus obesinymphae. The sequence goes on from JAIPRL010000083.1 coordinate 82,502, forward strand.
AGTCCGTGGCTGTGTATTATTAATTACAAGATATCATAGTAACCATAGTTTATTAACTATTTCACTAACCTAACATTTTCGTAAATTGGTTAATCTGTATATTTGATAATTACGTTTTCAAGAAATTTCAAATTTCAAATGTTTGTTTTTATATACAATTAAATTTCATATGCTCATATTTTACTTTTATAATAATATTACTTATTTATTTAATAATTAATAAATAAACTTAACAAATACTAGATATATACTTATACTATTATTTATGACAAATATTAATAAAACCAGTATTAATTAATTTATAATATTATATATAGGTACCTACCTAATAAAAATTCTTACCTATCAAAATTGGACTTTTTGATAATTGATAACACAACACAATAACCACATGGGACAATAAGTTTAGAATCGTTCAAATTTGTGGTATCTAAGTTTATATATCGGTAAGCACAGATAACCTTGATAGTATACCACAAGTTAACGGGTGGTTCGACCGGGAAGCAATTTTATATGAACGGCAAATACTTGGTGAGCGTGCAATTTCGCCTTAAAACAATTGTATTTTACCAAACATATATTCATATTCTAAAGATTTTATTATTATGCAGCCCCATTCATGCGTCAAAAAATATACGAGTGCTGGTTTTAAACATATATAAAAAAAAAAAATCCAAAAATATTATGCTAATGCAATTGAAATGCGATAAAAAAAAAACAATTTTAATGTGATTAAAAGTAGACAAACCATTATACAGGATATCATGAAATGTACTTAACTAGTAGTATTATTAATGAATATCAAAAGACCGATCAGTAGGGGGTAGAAGTAATTTGCTCGTCGGTTATTTGTGTGGGTAGATGTATTGCTTATCAAACAAGACACTCTAGGTAGACGTATGCATTTGAACGCAATGATATAAATCGTTGTATTTAATAAAAGGACTCTGAACGAAGTTCGGTGTAATAATATTTTTAAAATTTAACTTTAAAATAGATGATTATAAATTCCAGGTGAATAGATCGGATAAATCATTACGATCGATAAAAAACGATTATGTGCAAGCTAAGTTCATATTTCAATCTTAATTTTATAATATTCCGGACTTTTCATTTTAAACAAAAATATGTAAATGGGACTATTACTAAGGACGTCTATGCGATGTGAGATAAATATGTATAGTCTCATAGTATAAATATGTATACGTTATACACTGTGGCGTAGTGGAGGGTATACGCGGGTATACAGTGTATAACAATAACGCTGAAATTCTAATATGCATGTGGGAAAGAAAATAAAACGAATAACGATCGTCTCCTCTAATAAAATATTACTTTATTCAAATAAACAATCAGTAATCATTTTACCGTATTTTTTAAAACACTTGTTTGTGATTATAATTTATATAAAAACTAAATTTATTTTAATTAGAACACTGATGAGTACAGGAAAATAAATAAATAGGTTTAAAGAAAGTATTAATAAGTATCCAGTCGTACCTAGATTTTTACGCTTAAAATCCATGACGTCGCGAAATTATAACGGACGTTACGTTTTTTTTTTCTTACGCGGTTTCATACGTTTCGATGTATAACAAAATTCAACCTTGAAAATCTAGTAAAGGCGAATTCACTATAGAGCTTTTAACGCGGTTCCGTTTAAACTGTTTACTATTTTCAACAGTTTTTTTTTTTATCAATGTTATAATTTTCTTTTCTAATTAATAAACGTAAAAGTTCTAGTGTGAATCCCCCGATACATGTAAACTCTAAGAGACGTTAAATAAAAAGAGAACACCACATTTTTTTTTAAAAAATTAAGGAAAATTAAAATTTTTCAATACACATTAAAAATAGGTACCTACCTAAATTTATAAATTATATTTCGAAATTGAAGCTTATACCCAAAAACTTTATTTACATTACTTCACCACTGGTTATACACCGTATAGAAGGTAGTTTTTCCTATAAGTTGGAAAGCTATGACCTACTGGAAAAATCTAAAAATGTCATATTCATAGTGGGTATATAACTTAAAATACATTTTCCATTTTCAACATACAAACTCAAAAGTACCACTCCACTCCTTCTGATTGAAAAGTTACTCGAAATAATATAAAATAAAATTATAATAAATCAATAGCTTTTTCATTCCGTTCAGAATCTAATATCACTGTGATAATTCATTTTTGTAGAGTTTGTTTACACTAAAGAAAAAAATATCATAAACATCGTTTATTTTCATAAATATATTAATCTTAAAATTAAAATTTGTCCCTAACATTTGCAATAATTATACTTACGCTGAAATTCCTGATATGCTCGGAAATATATGCAAAATTAAATAGCATACGCTTTAAACTCGGCCGAAGTGTTGAAACAGATGTATATATATATATATAAGCCGTCATCTAATGGGACGTTCTACTACATATTCAATAACTTATAAACTATATTCCCAATAAGATAATCAAAATGATATTATTTACTGAACGTGATGTTTTGATATTATCATTAATGTATTGTACTGCAGGATTTGTACGAACACAGTATTAATTGAAGTCAGGATAAGCGAAATAAAATTAATATATTTCTGAAAATGTTAACGAAATTAAAAATGTTTTTTTTTTGAAAAGTGGGTCAAAGCCATGTCATTATTGTCAGTGACCCATGATATAAGTTATAAAATGACACTACAATCACTGTAAACTCAAGTTTTCGTAACTTGTTTTTTAAACGAATAAAATAAAATAAAAGGTCACATTTCGCCGAAGGAAAGTATGTTATGGAGATAGGCATTATATTGTCATTCTATGCCACTCCACCAAAAAAATAAAAATAATCGGACACTTCGAACATTAGAATAATATCAAGCTATGCCATAGTTTATGAATAACGTAAATGGTACTCGAAAAATAAGTATCTAATTTATATACACACAATTCTTTTTAAACGCGATACATCTTGAAACGCAAATATTTGTATACAAATATATATTTTTTTACAATCTCAAGGAATGAGTAGTATATGTAGATTTAATTTTTATATACATATGTACGCATATCAATACGGTTCAATGATATGTATTTATTGTATTACGAAAGTGGTAATAAAAAATGTCTAAGATGCATATATAATAATAATAAAATGTCTAGAAAAATAAATATCACCAAACTATAAACTCACAAAGGCTAATTTGAATATTTAAAAAAATATATACAACACAATGGTAGGCATTATAATAAATATTATTTTTCATTATTAAAATATGGATTATTTTTAAAGATTTCAATTAAACACCTATTGTATTAAAATAATAAAAGCCATTTTGACATAGTATATAATAGTATTAAAAGATAATTACAATTGACGAGTATTAAAATTTGAGGTAAAAATTAATTTATATTTTATAAAAGAATAGAAGAAGTGTAATTTATGTTAATTAAATATAATATAAAGCTGATAAACGTTTCAAGATATATCAAACAAAGTGTTGGTAAAATGAGTATAAATACAGTTATAATATTGAAATAAAATTAATTGTTAATTACATAAATATGAGTTTAAATATATCATATTCTATGTACTTTATTAACTATAGTTGATATACATAAAAAATATTGGGAAATTAGTATATTTTGAAACTAGTTAAATTCAATAAGTTAAAATTAAGTTTAATGATTTTGTTTTGGTCAAAAGTTGCAGAGTTTGGTTAAGATTTCGTTTAAAAATAAATAACTTATGTTAAACTATATAAGTTAAAATGTAAAATTGTTTTTTCAGTATGCTTTTTTTTTACTATGTATAGATTATATTTTTTGAATTTCCATAAATTATTTTCGAAATGTTTGTATATTAAGGAGTATTCATAAAAAATGATAAGAAATTAGTAATTATGGAATTAATTTTTACGAGTATACCATTTGGTTGTATTTATAATTTAAATTTTATTTACATTTAATAGTAATACCTAATTGCTAGATATATTGAAAAAAATATCTTTAGGTCATCGTACGTTTTGATTTAACTTTAAAATAAAAAAAATAATTTGAAAACATATTTTTAATATTATATACTACATAGCAATATCCTAAATTTTAACTTGAAACAAATAAGGAAAGCTCACCCTGCAAGCGTAATAAACGCTTGATTTTTAAACGTATTTTAATCAATAGACTAAAATATATTATAAAACAAAATGAATCTATTTCCCTAATAACAAAATCAACAATTGTAATTTTTATGTTTTGACAATGTATCAAAAAAAAACATTAAACATTTTTTAACTTATTTTAAATCGAATATAAGTACTTGAAAAAGTACTGTTTCTAAAAACGAAAAATGGGAGGTGAATCAATTATTGGTTTTGTATACCTGCTTTATAATTTATAAGCTATAGAAAATATTTATTTTATTTGATGTGAAATTCTACAAAGACTCCATTTTTAATCACAAATTTAAATTTAAAATATCATTAACGATTTTTTATTCGTATTTCAAAAAATTAAAATATTCCAAAATGATACATCATATAGAGAATTAGTATTATAAACCTATTTTAATAAGTACTGTTTGGCGCAAGTATAAAAATAGTGAAAATAGAACGTTCGTTATTAATTAATCATTATTTTTTAATTGCTTTAATATATGGTTAAAATATATTGGTAAGAAAATTATAGAAAAATACGAATTCTTCATATTTAATACGTAAAATAAATATAAATCAATATTTATTTCACTTTTCAACATTTCGGATATAATACGGTGGAATACTATAAATGGAATTATAGTGATTTAATAATATTTTTGTTTTTAATTTTTCATTAACATCACCTATCATTAAATTAAGCACTACTTAATTCAAAAAATATTTTTATTAAATAAATCATATTATTTATTTATTACCAAATTATATTTTATTTAATAAAAAAATAATAGATTAAATATAAAATAATCTTCTTAATAATATATTCTATACATTTATAATAATATATTATCTAATATGAATAAAATAGTAGACACATTTAGACATTATAAATTATTAATCAAAGCACAGTATATTCATTATACAAATTAATGTTTATTAGCAAATAACCATTTAATTTAATTTAAATTTATATTTACTTAAACCGATTAATACTTTTTATATGAGTAAATCATTAAACAAATTTTCATTTTTTTTCCAACATAATAATTAATATAATCAGCTATTTAAATAGAGTTTACTCTTACATTATAATTCATTACACACAAAATGATTTTATTCCAATCAAAACCGATTTAAAATCTTAAATCACAATTATTTTTATTATGACTTTTAATATATTTTACCGGTTTTAGAAACTGTTGAAAATTTTGTTCAATAAAAATGGCTTATAATTTAAAACTTCTGATAATATACTATACAATTTTAATATATTATAATTAATATATTTCACGAAACAATCGATCATATTTTAGAATTGAGTATTTTTGTATATAATAATTAGTGATTACTTTTCTGTTAAATCTACACTAAAAGTTTCATATAAGAATCATTGACATGAATAAAAAATATTAACACACAGGCACATAATGGAGTTCATTTTGGATCAAACATAAAAAAAACTTTCTATCAAACTCCTAAAAATTAAAAGTTAATTTCATTAGTTTTTTTTAAATTCACGAATGATTTATTTATATTGTTTAAAATTATCATTTAGAATATCTGACAATTTAATCTAAATATATTCGTATGTCATTTTTGTTTAATGCAATTTATAACAAATTTGATTAACCTCAATATTATCATATGAAAATCTCAATTGTTAAATAAGAATATTGATTACAAAAATGTGTTGAACGAATAAATAATCGAATTGAATTAAATCATCGGTGCATGATATCGAGTATAATATTATGAGGGTGTGAACTCGAATATCTTTTATATTGATATTGTACAAAGTAAAATTTCATTAACATTAAAGTATACTCTATAGCGCTTATTATATGTATATTTTTAATATTATTAGAGAACATTTTAAACCTTTAGGCTTTTTTTTTTAGTAGTCATATTCACCCAAATAAGTCTCTAAGTCTACCTATACAGGGATGGGAAAAATACATCACTTAATATATTTGAAATACAAACTACAAAATATATTGTCACCGAATATTTAAAATACAATAATCAAAGAATACAATATTCTGAAATATATAATACATATAAAAGACATATATTACGACTTTATACAAATAATTTATATTGTTATTAATTTAATATGGAAATGCGAGTAATAAATTTAAGTGGGGGTGTAGTGGGAGAGATTGCTATCTGCATTATTTAAAATGTTTCATTTTGTTAATCTAAACGAAGTATATAATATATATTGTTGTATATTTTAACAAAAAACTTGCTTATGTGTGACGAAGAACGATAGTTGATTCGATTTTTAGTATTCATGTATTCATCTTGCTATAGTTTATTTTTTTCCTTTTTTTTTCTACAATTAGAAATTATTTTAAAATTACGTAAAAACGCTACAAACATAACTGGAGAAAAAAAAGTTGGTAGTATTGTATAACTATGTGCATTTTCTTTATTAAAGAAATGTATTTTGTATTTCAAATATTTGAAATACGTATAAAATGTATTTTAAATACGCAAAAGAAAATACTGTGAAAAATGTAAATGCAAAAATAGTATTTTAAATACTACCCATCTCTGCACCTATACCGGAAACCATGTGAAGTTAAGCAAGGGGTTATAACAGTATACCATTATTATTAAGTAATATTCAAAAATTTTAATTATAAAAATATGTGCAATTTCGGAATATTAACAATAAAAATGGTGCACTTCGCTCGTCGGTTGTGAATAGGAGTGGATGCTCCTGGACAGGATACGCTTTGTGGATGTATTGCATTTGTAAGCAATGATAAATCATTGCATTCAATAAAACGATTCTGAGCGTAACTTCGGTGTAGTATACATAACTCTTAATGTTAATTATATACTCAGTACCTACCTGTGTTCAACATTACATTGATGATCAAATGTAAAAATAAAAAATATATAATTTAAATCAATTTATTCATTTGAATTATAGTTTAATTTATAATATTACCATACCTATGTTTTATATTATTTCAGTATACATTATAATATATTTTCCGAATAAACATGCCGTTTATTTAAGCCAGATACACACTTTGTTGAATTCCAATAACTCGAAAATCGCACTTTAATAGCCAATAAATATAATAAAATATAAATCACATAATAATTACAAAATGTCAGTATACATTGTATAGTGTACTATAAGTATGTATACAATGTAAATAAGTCATACACCGTATGATATGTAGTATAGGTATAGTAATGTATAGTACATAGTAAATATATTATATATTGTATATACATTGTATATGTATATATAATATATATACAGTATATATAACTACCTACATATACCGTATTAAAGAAAGTTTTCCTTCTACCCCAAAGAATGCACTGGGAAAATCGAAAAATACTATGTTTAGGGTACCACATAGAGCCGATTTCCTATCAATATCATACTAACGCCAATGCATCTCCTCGGCTCTTTATGGTCAAAAACTTGTTAACAGAGAAAAAAAAATACACATACAGTTCGTTGTAATACCACTAGCTTCTTCGCTATACGCTCATAATCTAAAATTCTAGTTCTATAGAAAAGATATACCTGTACCATTTACATATGTAAGTCTCGACATTTTAAAAAAAGTCAACAATTTTTCCATCTAGGCCCTATAGGTAGTCTAGTTGCCTATTTCTATATAGTTATTACATTTTTCAACTTAATTTTTTGGCACGAAATTTTCCGGAAATCTCTTACAAATAACCTTAGTGAAATTAGATGTTTAAAAAAACAAATTGTCTAATATTAACAATAGTGTGCGGAATTCTTATTTTTGACATTTTTTTTCTGTAAATATCTTGTTTCGTTCAAAGGCTACGACGAAACGTGTGTTTACAATGCGGTATGACCATTGAATCGAAAAATCGAGGCGGTCGCCGAATGTAACCTGTTTGTCGGTCGACCGCGTCCGCGTGATTTACATTTTTAACTCGGCCGGTTTTAGCGAGATTGTGCAGCCACCCGTCTCGTCACGGAACAAAATTTTCACAAGCCAGCGACAAGTCGTCATTTTGCACGCTTCGTTGCAGTTGGCGATAAACATCGTGCAAACAATGTCAATGCAGTTTTAATAAAAAAAGATGCGATTCTCTCGTGTACCGTACTGTATAAAATAAACTCGATTTCACGTGAATTAGTGGAACTTAAATATTCTATTAGCATTTAATATATTCACCTCCCCCCACCACCATTAAGCCAGCAATTTTTAAAATTAAATTTAAAAGTTGAAAATTTCATTATTTTGAAACAACCCAATGACATTACGGAAAATTCAATTGATTTTTTCCAATTACGCATACCTATATTTATTAGTACTTTCGTGTTTGCGATTATACACTGTTTTAGATTTTCAGTAGAGCGACGAATCCATTGGCATTAGAATCATAATATCGTATTTCTGAACACGGAAGTTTTGCAGTAAATTTATTATAGATAGTAATTTTCAAAGATCATTTTTTGATTTTTCAAGTACTTTTCTTATGCTTAAAGAAAAATTATCTTTTAAAACAGAACATTTTTTACAAATGGGAAAAGAATAGAAATAATGTTTCAGCAATTAGTAGGTATCTATTATTAAAATAATATTATATAATATAGTACATATTATTAAACATTTTAATATATTTATATTGACAGTAATAGTTTTATATACTACACAGAGTTCCATTCAAAATCGGTCTATATTAAGAAAAAAATTAATTTATCATTATTTCAAATGTATTTTGTTTGCTACTAATATCCTACCCTATAAGCACAGTACTTCCTTCTCCTACTTTCCACCATTTTTTTTTTTTTTGAACACTTAGATTATAATTCTCTAAAATTTAAAACAAAAACGCTTAAAAGTACTTTGTTTGTTAAATATGACACTCTTTGTGAGAAAATTATGAATTTAAAAGCAATAATTAAAATGTTTTTGCCCGCCATAATGAGAGTTAACCTGACCAGAACTTTAATGTGTTAAATACGTGACTACATTTTACCATAAAAATATGAAAATTTAACGTCATTTATAACTAATTTACATACTCAATAAAAATTTCAAGTTTTTATAACTATTTTTTTTTAATAATATTACAAAAAACTGACTATAAAAGATTTTTACAAACGTGAATTTTTACCGTTTTACAACATTTTTTATGAATCTTTTCTAGTGCTTCAAAAAAATTCTTTAAAAATCGAAATGTTAAAAAATGTTAAAATACCAACTAAATACAATTGATTATAAATCATAAATCGATAAGAAAAACATTTGCGCCAAAATGTCTGGTTAAAAAATTGTATTTATTAAATATTAAGAAAATACAACATTCGTATTTAAAATCTAAATTTTACAAAAAAAATATTAATTTTTAAAAATGTTTCATTTTCATATCCAGTAAAAAGTTTAGCACGGCTCTGTGCTTATGCAATTTTACTACATTGTTGAGTAGGTGGTCTGGTTCAAATTGTCAATATTTTCCGTTCAATGACTAACCTTATGTGCATTTATTGTTTATAATGATATATACATACTACAAATATATAAATACTATATTTATGATGAATATTATAAAATATATGTTTAGGTTCTGCATAGATCGAGAAATTTTTACCAATTTTGGTATATTTTGATATTTATCTTAGATTATTTATTATTATTATTTATTAAATTACATCAATCATCACCTCGTACTAATCGGCTTTTTAAAAATTTGTAAATTAAAAAATAAGTTTTCGTTACATTATATTCTATCTACTTATTTACTAACGGCAATATAAAGAGAAATAAAAACTCTTATTTAAGTGTTTATATAATTTTCATATAATATATAAAAGCGTTCTTCTTGTATATGGTTTACTAAAAATGCTTTAAATGTTTAATATTCATTTTACCAATAATACATTATATTCATCTAATTTTATAAATATAATACATATATTTGATACATGATCAAAACATTAAATTGTCTTATATTGGACATACATCGATTATTGTAATTATAATAACAAAATGTTTATAACTGTATTGGTAAATTATTACTATATTATCACCATTGCAAGATATGCTTTTTAAATAAATTTATTGGAATATTTATTACATATATTATGGTATTTTATTACCTAGTTTAGTGCCGATTATTTCGAATTGTCTACCAGTTGTAATTTTTTTATATTCTTTTATGAGGAAATTGTTTTTTGCGTATCATGTATTTATTCTATTTAAAATTGGTTGAAATAAATAATGGTTTTTCATATAAATTGCAGTTATTTTTAGATATATTTTCTCAATAGGTAGCACATTGAGTTAATTATATATATTTTTACATACAATTTTAGAATAATTAGTATAAGATAAAACTGATAATCTAAAATACATTATAATATATTTTATTTTGATTATTTTATATTATTGAACTATTATTTTAAAAAAAAAACTTTTGACGCAATAAACTAAACTGTATTATATTAGGATAGTAAAAATTACATAATAAAAATACATTTACAATTAAATAGTATTTACATTGTTGTAAAAAAAAAAAAATAGAATGTAACTAAATATTATTATCATACATGTGTATTGTGTATAATAACAGTGTATCAGTTATAACACTTAATATTTGTAAAAAAGAAAAACAAGAAACAAATTATTCAAAATAAACATTACTACAAAATGTTTTCAAAAATTAAATTTTTTAATTAAAATAAACAGAAACGAATATAAAATAAGCGTTTCTCGAATTTTATAAAAATGAGATCGAAATATCTGTTTACTGCATTTTACGTGATAATATCATTAATATTAATAAGTGTTGGATATATTTAAACTTAATTTCGTTTCTTAAAAGTTGTTGAATTTTGATGATTAAAATAAAATCTCAAAAAAATTGTAAAACGGCATCGGAGTAAACAACTATAATATTATTTGTAAATTATATATGCCTGTAAACATGTAGATTATAGTCTACATCATAATGCACGTATATGATCGTATTAATTTATTAAACGAGTATAATTTTAATTTATGTTACGGTGAATATAATATTTTCTAAAAATAATCAATTTTTGTATACTAATTTTATGCTAATAAATTGTTTTTTTTAGATTTCATTATTGTTTTAAATTTCATAATATATTTTCCTGGACACGTTGAATGATAAATATAAAACGTATTTTATTACATTGTATTTATCAAATATTTATCATTATTATAATAATGAACATTAAGCCATTATACACTATTATACGAACATAGGTAGTCTACTGTTTTAATGTTTTATTTTTTATGTTCATTACAGACGAAAAAAAAATACCGTGGTTTCCGTGCAATTTACGCTCTATATGTGACTCGTTTGCTAATACTGTAATTTAATAATATATATTATTGTTAATCTCTTTATTCAATATCTACGGAGACGGTTTTCGTATTATAATATGAATTAACGTATTTACAAATAATTATCAAATATTTGGTAAACTTGTATACAGACAAGGTTGGCAGTATGTGTTTATATTCATAGTAATACGTGTGCAAGCGTAATAGTCTCCAGTCATCTATATGGTGTTGTCACTGTGGTTAGTGCTCATAGCAGTTTGTATACACGTGTATATTATATTTGTAACTAATAATCGTAATACACGAGAATGTGTGTGATACTCTTCGTGTATAGTATATCATTTAATTAAAATAATAATTAAATAATTGCATATCATCTAATCACTTCAGTGTCGTTTGTGCAAACAGTTATAAAACGTTGAGCAAAATATCTATCGAGTTATCGATATTATCACTTTGTTATACGGAAAACATAATTTTCTTCTGTTGCGGAACACACGGGAAAACTGGTTTTCAAAAGTATTTGATTATATATTTTTAATATACGAGTTAGTACACCCAAAAAAATATTCAATATATGTATTCGAATAGTTTATGAAAGTTTAATTCACGAAGTATTTCACACTTCGCAAAAAGTATTTCAAATATAATTATATATGATATTAACTGTATTTCAATAAAGGAAATATTAATAAAAATACATTATTGAGTTATTTGATCGAATATAAATAGCTGTCATTGAGTGTTTGAGCGATTCTAATAGCAATTTAACTATGAGAGAACAATTTAGATTGGAATCGGAAAGAATCATAATAAAAATATCATTGACACTTTTAAAGTATCTCATCATTGTCTATTCGTGTGTGTCCGAAGGAAATATAATATGAATATATAAATAGAGTGGTTAATAGAGAGTTACGTCCAATATGCATAGAGTGAATAATAAAGTGATTGAAATACTCAAAAAGTACCAACTCTTAGAAATTTTAAATACTCGTGGTGGATATTTTATGTCAAATAATAATAATTTTACAAAAAATATTATATTCATTTATATAAATTCTTAGTAGACTTAACAATAGTATTAAAAAATGATAAGTATTTAAAAAAATTCTTTAGGTTGAACTCGAACTCGAAAAATGTTCTAGTTCAATTAAATTGTTGAAATTCAAATTTCTTTCACTAGTTCAAACATCTACTATTTGATCAAATTAGTTAGGTAGGTTCGATTTTTTACTACATAAATTCGACTATCAAACACAAACTGAATACTAGAAGTTAAATAATAATTAAATATTATAATTTGAGAATAAATCTTTATTTTTATATTTGTGTAATTAATTTTGATCTTCCAGTTATTTTAATTTCTTTTTTTACTTCAAGATTACTTGGTTTTATCGTTAGACTTGCAAATAACAAAAGTGTTGGCGATAATGGAAGATATAATCATAGATAATCATACAATCAGATTTTTATCGTTAACAATATATTAAACAGATATTACTATTTTAGCCACTTATTCTAAAGTGGTAACACGTAATCTCTTTATGTCTATCAATAGTTCTAAAAATTCAGAATAATTTAGATAAATATTTTAAAAATGTTTTAAATAAGAATTTTTCAAGATTTATTTCATAAATCTTTTGATTATCGAAGTATCATTTATTATTATAATAATGATATATTTTATAGGTAATATAACATACTTGACTTATTTTTGGAGTATATATATCATCTTTTGATTTATTACACGATTTATTAAATTATATAGTTCTTAAAAATGAAATAATATCTATAATCTTGATACTAAAATATATTTAAATGTAAGTGTATATAAAAGTATAAATACTTAACAAAAATATTTTAAATAATTTTTAAACTATATTTTTTAATGTATTTAAATACCTAAATATTTTTAAGTCAATAAATAAAGGGAAAATAAAACACGAAAATTCCATGAACTTTTAATAACATTGTTAAAAAAAATTAATGTTTAGATTTAATATAAGTGTTTGTATTTAAACAATTGAGCGATAAAAAAATAAACAGGTGAAATGGCCATTAAAAAAATACATTTTAAATGCAATTTAGAGAATGTGTGTTTTACGTACAAATGGAATGACATTTTGTAATAATGTATTTATTAAACCATTTTTAAAGTGCATATTAAAGCTTTGAAATAATTATTTACCAATTCACCGCTAGCTAAAAATCGTGAGGGGATTAAATGTTAATATCCCGTTCTGTTGGCATGCTACATCGCGACCGGACTGCTAAACACGAACGGTAAAATAAACTAACCTAACCTAACTTAAACATTCGTGGACGTGCATTGGTTTCCCCCGTGACCAGATTATTTTCAGCCGTGGCCATTTTATATCCACCGATCCCTTTAATTTTTAATAATACAAACGTACATTTCCTACGAAATAAAAATAAAATTATTTCCCAAAAAATACACCAAAACCGAAATACTAAAATAAATGTGATATGCATACTATTCAGAATTTTATCAATGTCATATTCAATATCAATTATGTACTCCACGATAATATATTGTACCTACTGTTTTTATTATATTATCGATTGGCACGATCTGAATACTTTTGATGATATTTTAGTCCATTTGATAGTAGTAATCGAATTTTCAGATAGAATAAATTGAATTTTTAGAGATGCATTATCATAAATTATGAAAACTAATCTAGTTGTTTTACATTTTGATCGATTATTATTGCTTAAGTAAGCAATAATTTGGTTCAGTTATTCGGTATATTTATTCGGTCTGAAAAAGTTATGTTATTGCAATTTATTTATTTATCGACGAAAGAGCTCTTTCATTCGTATAATTCAACAACATACATCACTTTTAAATTCAAATTTTAAAAAACAATTCGTATAAAACACAAGAAACCGCTCACATCATGATCTGCTACATCGAGTAGAAAATATATTCGATTTTTTCTTCATTTTTTTAGAATACAGGATTGTCATGGGTATTATTTCATTCGAATATTCGAGATGATTATAGTTCGTTTAATGTTTTATAAACATGTTAAATGTATTATATAAAATCTGATTAACTTAAAATTGATTATTTGTAACTAAATACGAAAAAATGTTGTTTAGTCTAAAGCACAACAGCTAGTAAATACTTGTGTAACATTATAGAATGTATAGAATCCATAACGTCAGTATAAAAAATATTTAAAAATATTTATAAATTAAATAAAAGTATTAACTATAATTACATATTATTTAGATGCCTATGTAGAACAAGCATTTAAATTATAATAGTGTTATCTATTTAATTGATAATTACGCGTACCTATTTTAATAATTAAGGAGCTTTAACAAAAATATTATTATTTAGTTTTTTTTATTAAAATTATAATTTTAAACTTCATATAGAACTAAATTAAATAACCAGATCAATATTATTAATAATATGATATGCAAAATAATATTAATAATAACCTTGTTGTGCTATTCTAATAAAATATAGTAATACTTAATATTTAAAATCACTACGTAAAACGAAACAACTGTAATATCATCGTAACGAGTTTCGTCGAATTGAAATATTTTCAAAAGACTTTTATTGATTGTTTACACGTTTATGTGATATGTTATTATTATATTTTATAATGACTGTCTGAGTTTTTTTATTTCAGTTCCTATAAATTCTTATAAATCTCATTTGAATATTAAGTTAAAAAAACTGAAAACATCTCATTCGTTATTACCACTGTATTATTCTAATTTGGGTTTCAAATTCTAACGTCGTTTCATTATTATCTCAGGATATACCTGTATCTTAAAAAAAAGCGTCTACAAAAATAGTATTCGAACGAGTCGGGTTTCAATTTCATGGAACGTGATGGAGTATCATGGATATTAACTTCGAAATGTCTAGATACTACGGCCTGTCATACTCTTTATTTAATCATCATTCATAATAATAATAATAATAATAATAATAAAAAGGTACATAATCCGTAATTACATACTTATATATATATATATATATATATATATATATGTATATACTTGAAATTATTTAGATGAGGAAATATTTGTTTCCATTTTGAGAAAATTTTCAAAAAAAAAAAAAAACACCGCGTTATAAGTTTCTATTCATTTCAATATTAATTTTATAAATCTTAAATTTAAGAAACTTCCAAACGTCCAAATGACATAATATATTTTATAATCATAATTTGTCACGTAGTACATCATGGGCATAAAATTAAAAACATGCATTACTATAATGTTTGAATAAAATACAATATTTTTACATAACATCTTATAAATAATAATATTTTCTTAAATGTTCTACTTTTAATTTTTTTGTAAATTTGTTAAAATATTTTTATTAAGTATATCGTTGTATATTTTAATAGTCTTCAATGGACGATTATAAGCTTTTCCTGGATCAATAAATACCATACACAATTTCCTTTTAATTTCTCTGATTTTTTTATACTGTATATTATCTATCATACGCAAGACATAGGCTCCATTGTTGACCTCCTAGGTATAAATCCATATAATGATATCTAGTAATAATTGTCCCACTTTTTACCCTTTTATCTATTATATTTTTCCAATTTTTCATAATGAGGCTCATAAGTATTACCCCTCTATAATTTCCACATGATTGTACATCTTCTTTACACCTAAATATTACAAACACAACTCTTCCTCTACGTTTCTAGAAATTTTTCTCTAGTTTGTACCTTATTAAAGAATTTTGTCAGTCATCTTTTACCTAAACTTCTTAATGATTTCCATATTTCAACTGATATTCTATCTCGCCCCACCATGTTCTTATTTCACATTTTCCGCACAGCACTCCACACTTAATTTTTCTTACTAAATCCACCATGTCCAAATTCCACTCAATTCGGTAGATTACCTCCTTCGGAAATTCTTCATTTGATAATCCCTCAAAATATTCTTTCTATCTCTCTATCACTTCTATGTCTTTCGTCGACACCCTTTTATCTTAATTTGTTTACACCAAACATTTCTGAAGCCTCTGAATTTGTTTTCTCTTCTTTTAGCCAGCCCGTACATTTATTTTCTTCTTCTTTTCTTCTTAATCTCTTACACAACTCGTCATATTATCCTAATTTAACTTTACTTCCTGTAGTTTTAGCTGTTTTAGATAAATCGAAATATTCTAGAAAAAATAACTCTTTATTCTGGCTTTCCTCACATCTCACTTGAGGAGCAAATGCACTTATTACATACACACTACTATTTAATACCATATCCTCTATTATTACTTTCATCACAATTACCCTACCAGTATTCCTAATCACCTCTACTACTTTTCCTTTAATTTCTTCATGTGATACCACACCTACATCATTACTTGTACTAGTCTTTCTTGATTATATAATTTTATATCCTTCACTGATTCCCCTCGCTTTTCCCCATTTCTACTTTGTTTTTTGCTCAGAACAAATGTTCACATTTCGTCTCCTCAAAACTACTAACTTTCTACTCCTGTCTTTCAATGGTCCTACATTCCACCTATCTACTCTTACTTTAGACCTATTCTGAGTACTAAATCACGAATTGAATCCAAAATACTTTAGTGCATTACCTACACTATCAATAACATAGCTGTTGGTTGACTTATGCATATAATTAATGGAATGGCTACTGCAGCTACTGTTAGGCTGTGATTGGTCACCTCATCCTTTAGACTACCTCTATTCCCAAGTTTTCTCCACAAAAATATGAGATGGAAAAACTCGCTACAATTTTGTTAGGGTATAATATTACAGGGTAATAGGAATTTAAGTTAATATTATTGGTGACAAAAATTAGAATACATGTGAATGGTATTCAATTAATTATTTTTAATTAATATTAAACAGGATCCAAATGTTTGTGAATATTTTTAGGAATATTTAAAACTATAAAATGATGATTGAAATGTAATTATTATGTTTATACTACTTCATTCTGGTATCCATAAATATTTCATAATGACTTTTTTTTAAAATTGATCTCAGTTTTTTGGATTTCAAAACAATTATTCAAGATAACCAATGTGTTTTTTAATAATGCTCTGTGCAATGTTTGATATTATATATAAATAACTTCCTTTATGTTCCGTTAATAAATCTTCGTAAAATTTAATTTGTCGATTCGGTACATAATGAGTTGATATTTTATCGACCTATATTTAAAAGGGCATAAAATAAAATGAAAATGAACTAAAAATAAAAAACAACTTCACTTAAAAAAATAAATAAAAAACACGTTTAAATCCCTTATCATGACTATCAAACCAAACACGCAGGCCTGTTAACATCAATATCGCGCAATTAAGAATATTATATATATATACATAATAAAAAGAGACAGTTTTTAGTGTTGTTTGAAAACTTAATTTAAAATGAGATGCTCAAAATACACATAAAATTTAATTATTTACAAAATATTTTTATGGATCATTCAAAGAAGAACTTTTTCACTGGCATTAACTTTTTTTAGTTATACCCGTTTACCTACTGTCAAAAGGTAAATAAAAAATCAGTAGAATATACATATACGTATTTCGAAAATAATATATATTTATATTGTAGCAATGTAATGGTTTTGACATTTTTTTTTCGAATATGAATGTATAATCTATGGTCCTATAAAATAGTATTCATATAATAATATACTTATTTTATATATACAATAGAAACATAATTTTATTTATGAAAAAAAAAATAGTGTTTTTCATTTAAAATGTAACGTAAAAATTTGAGAAATATTTATTAATCTATATTAAAAAAACTAAATTTTTGTACTTAAACCAAGAATTGTAAATATATCATTTAAAATTATTTTAATAACGTTGTTAGTATGAAAACAATATACTTGTAAATTATATATTATTTCATATTTCAAGGAAAAATAGGAAATCAAAAATACATTCGATTGGATCGTACCATTCTATAATTTTATATTTTAACAAAATTAAATGATACAAGTTAATTGCAATTAATGGTAAATTGATTGCACAAAGTATTAAATTTAATCTTGGCAAGTATTAGAACGATGATTGTTCATATAATTGGGTTAAAATCGAATAATCAAGTTTACCGACCCTCGAAACAAGCGGGGTAAACACTCCACATGTGGCGGCGACAATAAAATGAAGTATGCTATTGGAAAAATTTATAATTTATAAATTCTTCTAATAGCATGAAGAGAGAAAAGAGAACAACCTTTATTTAATGAAAAATACTGACTGTCGAACAAGTTCCCTATAGTGGCACAGTATACTTATCAGACATTGCGTTATTGGGTTGCATGATATAATAATATTATAGTTTATATTGAATAAGTATAAATAAAATAAATAATAAATATATAATAATAATATTAATAATAACAATAATAAAAGTATAGAATGTAAAATAGTAAACGTAAGTTCAATATTAATTCTATATCGTCGATCACACAGAGTATAGATGTTTGTGAATTATATTTAATGTATCCTTCATTTTTTTTAGAATTATTGTTCTTAGATCTTCTTTTCTAAACATATTTGTTTTACGGAAGTTTAATATAAATTTAGAAACTGTATCTCTAGCACAAAATCATAGTCCTTTCACTTCCCAGTTTTCTATATCATATTGACGTTGTAGATATTTGATTTTAGGCAAATGATTTAAGTTCATTTAATAATAATTATGTAAAACAAATAAAACGATTACTACGATCTATTAGCGTTTTCCCATCGAATTGTTCGGATAATAATATAATAGTCATATAAGGCGATGATTTATTTATTTTTTATCCCTCAACTCTAAGTATATATACCGATCAAGTATGTCTACAGCGTTTCGCTATATTTTTTATGTCCCCCCCCCCTAACATATTTATCTCCGTATCTTTATTTTACTCCTCAACAGGGTCCATATACCGCGAGACACATAAAGGATCCGTTAGCAAAGATTTATTCTCAGTTTACGTCGTATCCCCTCGTATAGCACAATAAATATTAAAGATGATACTTCCGTCTACCACTAAAATATTATACTTCTTTTGGCAAAAAGGAAATTTCCATTCGTCTTTACCGGCATCATACATCTAACCCTTACTGGTCGTTTGTTCTTCTTTTATGTCTCTTCCACTCCCCCCCCCCACGGCCAATCATTATGGTCCGCCAAATTCGTCTTCCGAATGATTTACATTTCCTTTGCTTGTACTACACACGCAGCTTGTTGGTGTTCAGTCACAATCACGCGGCCATGACAAAGTGATACAAGTGGAATATTCCTGTTCGCGTTCACATTAATCCACGTTATCTTCTCGCCAACGAAACGGCCGCAGCGTGTGCGGTCTAATAAGTTGTGAATAAACACGTACCGATTTGAAATCATTAACTACAGTTAGACGTGGAGAAATCATTGTACGTCTATACCTACATCAAGCGTCTACAGTGTTTCGCTATATTTTTTTATGTTTCCTCCAACATATTTATCTCCGTATTTTTATTTTACCCTCAACAGGGTCCATATACGAGGAGACAAATAGCGGATCCGTTAGCAAAGATTTATTCTCGGTTTACGTCGTATCCCCTCGTATAGCACAATAAATATTAAAGATGATACTCCCGTCTACCACTAAAATATTGTACTTCTGTGCAAAAAGGAAATTTCCATTCGACTCTACCGGCATCATACATCCAACCCATACTGGTCGTTTGTTTTTCTTTTATGTTTCCCACCCCCTTCATTCTGGTCCTCCGAATTCGTCTTCCGATTGATTTACATTTCTTCTGCTTGTACTACACACGCAACTTGTAGGTGTTCAGTCACAAACACGCGGCCATGACAAAGTGATACAAGTGGAATATTCCTGTTCGCGTTCACATTAATCCACGTTATCTTCTCGCCAACGAAACGGCCGCAGCGTGTGCAATTTAATGAGCTGTGAATAAACACGTGCCGATTTGAAGTCGTTAACTACAGTGAGACGTGTAGAAATCATTGTACGTCTATAAACACACACACATATATATATATATATATATATAGATTATCGACAAGTTACGGGGTTGCTGCCAGTTGACTAATTACGGTGCGTCCGTTGACCTGGTAGCTTCTGCGGGAATTTGTCCGTGTTTATGGTATTGTCAGGTTGAATAATGGAATACGTTTACGAACCAAAGCAGAATCTAGTCCGAAATATATTGCGATCGTGATTTTCAACCGCAGCTTACCTTATAGACACGTAAATAGATGGCCACGTTCGGATGTCAAATCTTATGTCCGACGATGATGCGGCTTGATCGAATTACCGACTCGGAAAACTCGATTCGTACGAAGATAAATACCGACTTACCATATATACAATCGAGTTTATGGGTCAACAAATTAAAAAATGCGGTCAGATTTTACTTGAAAATATAATAACAATAATAATAATAATTTAATACTAATTGAAATCAGCAACAACAAATAATAGTAAATATATATTTTTGAAAAATATTTATATTTGGTATAGATACCATTGGTTTAGTGTTCATTTTTAAACTCTTTACAATGAGGAGGAGCAGCAATCAGATATTTTTTATTTATTAATTTGTACTGTGACTTATGCCTACATCATTTTTCCAACACATTCAAATTGAAAAATTTACACAGCCTATTTTATTTATTACACAAAACTCAACCTAATAAAAAAATTATCCACAATTTTACCATTTTTGTATGAAAGTGAACATTTTTTCACTATCTTACATTTTATTAAATTACATTTTTAATTAAAAAATATTTTTATAAATACTGTAGGTTAAAGAAATACGCACATATTTACAACCTTAACGATTTTTAAGACTACAGTATATTATTATTGCATGATAAAAACAAAAGCGAATAAACAACAAAAAAAAAAAACTCAATCATATGAACAATTTATCTGGTAAACTTATTTATATTAAAAGTACTTCGAACAAACGGAGTTAGTCGTTATAAATTATAGGAATTGTGATAAGGTTGATGTAGATAATCGTTTAGCAACAGCTAACTTTCAAATATTATAATTTTAGATGTATATTACTCTTGTAATTACATTGAAGGAACTTTGCTTTTGAATTGTTCAAAATTCGTTGACTATAGTTTTAATTGGCATACTTAGTCTCGAGAATCTCGAAATTATCATTTTGTCACCATAACATAATACTATAAAAACTATCATGATACTACCAAAAGTAATAATAATTTATGAAAAATAACTCTATTCTAAAATAGTATGTCTGAAATTATTCATTATAGTGTTCTAATTTTTTACTTAACTTTAAAACGAGATCAGCTTTATATATAGAGCTAAATTAAAAACAAATTTATGAATCATAAACATTTTTTTTATAGCATTTTAACTAAAATCTATTACAAATTAAATATAATCATTTGTAATTTAATTGTCTGAAATACTTAGTTATATAAAATATAGTAAAAACGAATTTGAGTTTTTCAGTGATATTTCAATGGTATTTTTCTATTTTTTATATAATAGCTACATAATTACAAACATACCTTAAAATATACATGTTTTATATCATTTTTTTTTTGCTTAAATGTATACTCAATTTATAAAAATGTGTTATATCTTTGTCATTTTAGAATTAAATGAATTACAATACACATTGTAGTGATAATACTATAATAATTATTATTAACGTTTTAATTAACTGAGCACGATGAATTGATGTTTATATACTATGGATAATGAAATCATTGTGATGCTTTGACTGATAATCGGACCATACATTTAGATAATATGCCCTTTGAGTGATTTTATATTTAATGTAAATATAACATAATATAATTTATTAATTAAACCATTATATTTGACTGTCAGAGCGTAATATATAGATATAACAATGGTCTTGCTTTGACTGACTATTCTCCAGTTTTCGTTTATGAATTATAAACAAAGTGCATGTCAAAATAATCGGTCCCTGAATATTTGCTGAATCAAACATAATTTAAAAAAAGCTTTTGTTTAAAATAGTCTAATTACCATCGATAAACTTGTCACATGCATATAGCGGAAAGCGTACACTCACTGACAATATGGTATTTCGGTTGTTTTACCAAAATATTCAAAAATATAATTTATTGTTTTAATTAAAATACTATGAGTAAATTCATGATAACTTATGTATCAATTTAACACCTCAAAATCACATCTTAGAACACAGAATATAACATTTAATGCTCTAAGAAATCTTTTAAAATTCTAATAATATACATACAACAATATTCATAATTTATAAAACATCACCATTTTTTTTTCTATTTTAATGTTATTCTATTTATTATGTTGCAGGTAACACTGAGTTAACTATTTTGGTACAAAAATCATTATAATACTGCACTAAAGGTATGTGGATTATTTTGAGAAAAAACAATTACGCTTTTTAGAAAACAAATACAAAATATAAAAGTACAATTCGATAATTCGCATTATACTAAATACTAGAACTTTGGATTTATTTCTCCAAAAAAACATTAATACATTCACTATAAAAAACATTTTTAAATTTAAAAAATAATTGTTAAGTTTTATTGAATATCTAGTAAAATAAATAAACAAGTTGATTGCCTCTAATGAATTCAGTTAAATGAACATTAATGTTTTCAGTTAAAAATTAATAGTTAATTATTAATAATAATTTCAACTTGTTTAATAGAAAAATATTTATATATCATAGTTAAAAAAAGGAAAACTAATTTTAATTATTATATTTTCCAATTAATTAATAAGAATTCAAATCTATAAAATTATTCAAAAAGGTTTAATATATTTTACTTCATTTTACTTTTTGAATATTAAATACATACTATAATTAATAGTTATTTATTATTTTCTAAAATTCGATTAAAAAATGTATAACGAAATCGTGAAAACAGTAAAGTTTGACCCAATAAAGTGTTAATATAACTGAAGGTATATTACATTTAAGCTATCTAAATAAGTTAGTTCATCAATGTAAATAATTATTAACTATAGTCGAGTTAATAAATGTCCGTTTTTGATGAATATAATAAACGAAATTTAAATTTTTTACATTAAAATAAAATAAATTATATAACTAGTGATTACCTAAATATTAGAAATAAAAATAGTCAATTCATATATACCTACCAATGTTAAAATAATTTTGATAAATTACTTTCTATTTGTTGAACGTAATAGAAATGGAAATTAAGAAAAAAAACATAAATTTTAATTCAATTAGAATAAACCTGAATACTCAAAAATTGACATATAGTGCAAAATTTAGAAAACGTATTACTTTAATATACTATTCAAATTTTTACTAAAATATGTCTAATAATAATTAAAATAACTATTTTAAATTAAGTTTTTTTTAAATTATAGGTTATAACATATTATTTTTATCATTTTTATAACATTAGCTCGTTTATATTTGTACATGCACAGTACAACATTTGTTTTTATATTGAAATACCTATTTCCAAATACACTGTTGTAGGAAGGTAGAACTATTTTCAGAAGTTTGAATGTTTAAACTTTAGTCTTACATATATTTAAAATTTACAAACTTACAGAAATTCAAAATGTTATTTGAAAAATGTTTTTTTAAATTTGAAATATTTTTTTTATAACTTATAATTTTGGATTTTAGTTTATAATAGGATACGATAAAAAGTAAAATTACTTGAAAAATAAGTTTATTTACTAAATAAAATATAATTTCATATCAAAAATCAAAATTTATATAAAATTTAAAATTACATAATTTATTATGTATATATAACATATTAATATTTTTAGGTTTTGAGCATTAGAAAATATATTTTAGTTTCATAATGATGTGATATGCATATATATATATTTTTCTTGTATGTACCTATACACTTTTTTGAGTAAAGAGAGATGAGTAAAATAGTTCATTATAATTGTTTCTTAATTAGATGAGCATATTATATTCGCATTCGTTATTTTTAAAAAAAACTACCGAAATTGACCAAAATTTTTTATAAATCTGCTGAAAATAATACACTAGCAAATTTTACATTAATTTGTTCATTGAATGCAATGATTTGTTTTTAGTTTCAAACTGAATGCTATAATTATAGAATATATAAGCTATTATGTCCGAGGACCAAAAGGATGATAGACCAACTTCCAACACCTATATCTGGACGGTTTTTTTTTTAATTTGAAAAAGCTATCCAAATAGTCTATATACAGTGCGATCGAAGCGCCAATAATTCGGACTAGCTGGTTTTTTTAAAAGAAATTTTGATGTATCAACTGTGTACTATAGTTTCAAACCTGAAGTTGACTAAATTACAGTAGTTTCGAATGTAATGAAATCAATCGTTTTAAAGTTTACCGAGTTATAGCTATTTGGTTTTAACGTAGTGCATTTCGGATGCACCACCATGATGTCTAAACATGACATCTATTGAAAAAAAATCCATCTACATGATTAAATATAGATACATTAAAATAAAATATAGATTGTTCCCAATTATTTCAAACAAAAACGGTATACGTGTTTTTTTTAATTTTTTGAAGTAAGATCAATCTTATCAATCATAGGTACCATATTTACGTACAGTTCGGTAAGCGGCCGATGTTCGCTCATCGGACCGGGCCGCTTTCGCATAATATGAACGTTTCGAAAAAACGCATTTTATGTGCACAAAATAAATTTTGTACCCGTGCGTTACGTATCCGGACTCTGTTGTACCTATACACGGCTTATGATATCGTATTTTACGTAACTCATCTAAATCACAAGCCTCCGCAAAACACGGTTGTATGTTTATTACACGTGCATATACACATCGTCCTACGCATTCACGTAGTATAAATGATTGCACTCGTGGGTTATCGTATTTTTTCGTATTAAATTAGCGGTATAAAATTGTGGTATACGTTCGATGGTCCCAGCAGATAAAAACGAAAATATTGTCAGATCCCCGGCGTGATAAATTTCCGAGGAGCAAACGTACTTGTAATAACATGCAGTTGTAAAATAAAAGAGCGATAATAACTACGTTATCGTACTGCAGTAACGCCTCTATTTGTGCCGTAAACGATCCGACGGCATTTGTTTAATTTCCAGTGTATACACTATACATACTATTATATTATACGTATTATATTATTTTTAATCTACACTCGGAAACTTCGAAATACCGCGAGCACATATTTTTATTTATACCGTTATATATATATATATATATACATATACGATAACTGCAGTATATTTTTGTCAATATAGACACTATAACTTTCTCGAAAATTACTTTCGTATAGTGTCTAATAAATAATAAATAATACAATACTTTTTCGTGTATACATATATATATATATTGTATAGGATAATGTATTATAAATCACGTTACTTTAATATATTTCGATTTTTTTTTTTTTTCGAGCTTTTGGAAAAACACATTGTTAAACGATTTTTTTTTTTTTTTTTTTTTTGATTTACGGTACTGAAAAATAATAATATTAGAAAAAACACATAAAACGTCATCAAACGCACAAAATAGGAAATTATTACAACAATAATAATATTCACTCGACTTTCGTTTTGAAACGGTTTTCACGTTGTTTTCGTTCTCTATGTTTCCCCGATTAATATGGTCATCACAAACCGTCGTGACGTCGGGGTGTTTATACGATTTCTCTTGTAGTGGTTAAATCGTTATCGTGTGTTTTCTGAACGACTTAATGGCCAAATTACATTTTGAAAGTGTTTGTATAGGAGTGGTCCTTGCATATGGATTTAAAGGACTTCGCACGGACTATATTATAGTAACGTACATTATTTAATATCGACTTATAACTTCGGCTATTCGTGTGCATTAGCTGTAAAGGCGGAAATGGATTTAAGATGAATATAAAACTCAAAATGTAAATATATGAGTTGTTAAATTTATAATAAAATATATATTTTCTTATTCTATGTAAAATTGTCTATACGAGAAGTTTCTATACAAAATGCACTTGTGCTATTTTTGACACAATTGAGTGTTAAATAACGATTTTTATGGTAAAATAACCATTCGATCCATTGAAACCATCGTTTTTTATTTAAAAAATATTATTTCCAAGCATAAATTGAGTTTAAAGCATGTACTTTTTACCGAAACGTTCTATTGGTAATTGTACATTTATTGCATTTCCTGATAAATGTGTTCTTTGGAAAAGGTACGTTTTACCTAGAAACCTCATATACCTACTCTTATATTCTAATCATATTTGCGATTATCTAATGTTATGGAAAAGTAAAAACAAATACGAATATTGTGGTGATATTCTGTCTTAAGTCGTCAGAATTACTTTCATGATTCATTAATATTAATTGTAAAAAAATTATTTGCATATATAAATAAAATAAACATAAGTGTATTTAAATCGTACAACGTAATAATGGCTAAAAAAATACTTTCTTAATGCATCGTATTATTAGTTTTCTCTTTATTTTGAATAATATTTATTAGATATTAATGGTTTTTATTAAATTCGGATCTAAATCATTAAACTGACAAAAACTAAAAAGTGTTACTGATTTTGAGGGACAAGAAGTCTTTCCTGAAATTATAAGGTATAATGAAAAATATCAGTATTACCCTTAAAAAAATAAAAAATGTATAAATTTGTATCTCGATATTTCAGAATATTTCAATGACAATTTTACAGTGTAAAAGAAAATTAAGGTAGGAAATTAGTGATTCGAGTTAATAAAATACATTTTTTTTTTTTTTTAATTAAAAGCATATCTAATCGATAACCATAACATCATACCATACTGAATATATGGAATTTTTTTTGTTTTTAAGTTCTATAATATATGGATAAATATAAATAAAATAAATTTATTGCAACACAATAAATATTTAATGTAGATACGTTATATAGTAATCTACTGATTAGTTTTCGTTAAAGTATTCAGTTATAATTAGAAATATTTTGACAAATAATTATGGTTTTAAAGTATTTACGCATTTGATTTTCTTAGTCAAATTAGCCAGCATTTTCGAAATATTTGACTCGCGTACAGATATAATATCAATATATTATCATTAAATAGAAATATGTACAATAATATAATTTTTTGATCAGTTATAGTTATAACTAGTATGGTATATATACATTGATATAACGAAACATGTGAGCACACATGTTGGTTTTGGAATTATTTTATTTGCAATGCAGCGATTTCATTTCCATCCGTCTTAAAATAATTGAACCAACGTATTTTAACGAATTCTTAGGAAATTATTGACTCATGAATTTACTTCGTTCCCTGTGATAAATGTGCATAAATCGTTTTGAAACCAATATATATATATATATATAATTTTTTTAGCGATATAGCTAACTTCCATACAAATATGTATTATATATTGTTTACTCAATGATATAAAATAGAAATTCTAAACATGAACTAATTAAGAATAAAATCTATATTTTCTCTTCAAATAGAAAAATACAATTCAACTTTGGTAATAATAAAAAATATCAACTTACATATAATACGCTTATAGAATGAACAGTTTAACAGTTCTTAAATATCTAAATACCTACCCAACTAAACATTAAACTCACTTATTTCGATCTCGTGGAAATTACGTTAATGTATAAAAATAATAAAAGGCTACAATATGTGTGTAATATTTGTTAGCTTTCTATGGTAGTATATATTATAATATTTTCAAAACCTTTTGGCAATATTTTCATATAGAAAAATACAATATTGAGATATCATATTCGATTTCATGTTGTATCAACCTTTCATTAAAGCAACATTATAAAAACATTTAATAAAATTATTGAATAAAAAAAAAAAAAAGGCGGGAAAGAGAAAAAAAAATAAAGAATGGTTTATAGGGTCTCTCCTATTGAGTATTGTATGATCACTTTTTCTCCTCGTGGTGTCGGACGATGGAAATTCGAAAAACTTGTAAATCTCGTCATCTATAATTAAATCTGATACCCTAGAATATCACATACGCGCGTTAGAAACATTACTACATAATTATTCAAACAAGTTAATACGAATTTCAGGAAATTGACCACTAAGATGTTTTGTCCGTGTAATCTATATATATAAAAATCATCAATACCAAGCCCAGATTATTGAATTCCACGACGTATTAATGTAATCAAAAAAATTGTTTAAAACACGAATAAAACACATAACTTCAATATTTAAATATATTAATTTTTACAATATTGATCAAGAAATTACTTCATAATGTTTTAAAATTATGTTTCTTTTAAATATTGTTCTGAATTTTAATAAAACAATAGTCTGAATAAATATTTAAATGCACGTGTTTTCACAATGATGTTCAAAAAATTTATGTCACAATATGTTTAAAACATTTCATGTTGATTATTGTACTTAACATATTTTTTACACATATCTGAAATATTAAATATGCAATATTTTGAGTACTATATATACTACATCATTTTTTTAGGAATATTTTTTGTTCCATTTAATTGTTATCTGGGATATAATTTATCTATGAAACAAACATAGACCTAATTTCTACATAAATTGACAAATAATATAAGTATGACTTTATTGAATAAGAATGTAGATTTTTATTTTTATTGATAGGTTAATGGATTTTAAGCTTTAGATGATATAAAAAAATACTTATTTTTGTAATTAAATTAATTTTAAATTATTTTTTTGATTTAATGTTGTATAGATTGATCATTTTTAACAAACATGATTAACAAAATGGTAGCTACAGAAATATTAATGACAATAAGAGAATAGTTTTATATTGTCCAAAAAATAGTTCTAAGGTTTGTATATATTCGTGTAATTTGTTTCATAAATTTCATTCCATTGAAACAAAATGCGATACCAATATTGGTTATTATATATTTAGTAATTTTCGAATATTTGTGTTAAGTTAATTTAAATCAGATTATAACTTTAATTAGTAAGATTACGATTAATTAACTTTTACCTATTTCAAGAAAATTTTCTAATTAAGTTTATATAAATATATATATTAAGTACAAATAAGTATCAAATAAGTTACAAATTTAAATAAACAACAGAATTTAAACTTGTCGCGTGGAAATAATGCTTAAATACATGATGTATGTATCCTTATCCTTAACCTCATGCATTACACTGGTTTCTATTCTCCTTAAATGATGTTTTCATTTTGTTTACATTCCGATTGTTCCATTAATTTTTCTGTTATATATGATGTAACCATTTCATACTCGTTCGCATATTATATTAATTTTATCTGATATAACTTTTTCGTTTTTATAATGTTCTTGGTATATGATTTCTAATGCAAATAAAATTAATGCTTTTTATAGTTATTTGTAACTGAATTTTTATTCGGTAGAACAACCATCGATGTACTTGTAAAATTAAGTATTTAAGGATCCCATATTTCTATAACCAAAAGGTCTTTATTTCTTAAAGCCATCTAATACATACAACTAAGCATTTCAAAAATAAATTGATATTGAACCATTTTATACACTAAACTAACGTAATTATGACTTTTATTCGGTATACACCCTGTATATAATTAATGTACATTGCGTATTAATGTGGAGAGAAGGTGACATTATTGTAAACAACGATTGGATCCACCGTAATAAATAATATTTTTTATTTAATTTTCTCCGACGAAACGTCTGTCGCCGTTGGGTGTATGCATTTAATTGACTTTCTGTACAAGTATATGTATTGTATTTTTTTGGGAATCGTAGTCAAAAATAAAACTATAGCATAATTTTCGTATTGTTTTTACCTTGTTTTTTTTCTTTGTTTTATTCGCCGATTCGTATTTGTTTTTCTTCCATCTCGCCACCTTGTTTATTTGTATAAAACATATCGAATCCGTTTTTCTATACGAAAAAAAATCAAAGGTCACATTTTGACAATAACACTCATTCTATAAAGCAGCCTCGGAATACGCATTACCGTTCGGGATAGAGAATTCACCCAGCTGTCAGTGTAATATCCTATAGCTTATACGTGTATTTTTTTTTTTTTTTTACATTTTTTCAATTAAATTTATTTTTCAAAAGGTTTTTTTTCTGAATCGTAATTCAACAACCGAATACCCGATGGCATGTAGTGGATGGTGTTGGTAGAGATGTTAAACACCCCACTCATGGGTGGTATTCGCGCATAGCCCCCTTCCACAGTCAATAACGGTAAATCCACCATCTCTTACGAACATTTACGGAGCGATTTGCATAACACATAGACAAACCAGCGTATATATTCCGAACGTTTCTTTTGACATTCGATTTCGGAAATCCAAAAGCAAAAATCAAATAATAAATTGATTTTGAAAATCTAAATGAAAATGACAAAAATGTTTATGGAGGATAAAGGCACATTTCTTCATCATACAGGGTACTAGTGACAAATATGTTAAATATAAAATCAATAATATTTAGAGGTGTTTGTATATTAAGTCATTTTTTTAAGTTCTTTGATATATAACATTTCTAATAAAAATCTAACATTTTAAAAGTTTTTTTTCAAATGTATGTATGTAAATATAATTTGTATGACTGCATGATTTCAATATATCCTGTAGGTAAATATATTTATTAAAATTAAAAATGTATAAACAATAATAATTAACTTAAAATGAAAATAACTGATTATTTTGATAAAGAAAAGTTTTAACTGAATTTACTCAAAAAAATGTTTTTATGTTAGCATCATTTATTATAATCCAGTGCGAATGTTTTATAAAACATTTTTAATTTTTTTTAACTTTATTATTTTTTTATAGATGTTGTTAAACAACAATTTAAAATTGGAAAAGAAAATGCGTTTCATGATGCCCATTAAAACTTAAGATCTTTTTTTTTATATCATAACTATATTTTTATTTATTATACATTGTAATAATAAAATTTTATTTTTACGTGACGAAAATATACGTACATTCTCTTAAATCATATATTTCAATAAAACAATCTTAACCAACGTTCCTATGTAATTATCACAACTATTACTATAAAAAAAATGAAAAAATAATCACAGTTCCATATCAAAAAAATATACACACATTGAAAAGTATTAATTTTATAAAATGTGAATATAAAGATATAAAATAAAAATATGAATATCTGGTCGATTAATATTTATACTGATATATATATATAATATTAATAGTTATAATTAAAATATTAAAGTATTATATTAAATTTAATAATTAAATGTGTCAATTATAACACACATATCAAAATGTTTGTTATTTTCATTTGCGACCAATGCGCATATTTTCGTATTCCCACTACTATTTTGTCAGTAGTTTCCAAAAAAACCTAAGTACCACAATTGTAAGTTAATTAATAAGTCAAATATAAATTGACAATGAAATTATAATATTACAACAATGTAGGGCGTGACTCACATAATATGTCACTTATGCTTCTGATTTGATAAGTAAATATAATTTTTTTCTCTTAAGAAGTTTATAAAATGTCACTTACGCCTTTCGGTCTTTCAACTGTAAATATGTTAATTAAATTTAAAATAATTTCGGTACCTGTTCAATATTTGATATTTATGATTTCAAATTGTTCAGTTAAATATTCTTTGACGTTTTTATTTAGGTCATAATATGCTATAGGTTAAACATAATATTAAAAAATACAGGTAAGTGTAAAAATGCTTATGATCCAATCATTTTCCGTATAGCCATTACATTTTTTTTTAAGGTATAACGGACTGTCCTGTACCCGACATATCACGATATTGTCAGATGGCTCGTATTGGTCACACTGCGTATATTGTAATAATATTGTATTTTTTTTTTTTTTTTTTTGTTGAAAAATATTGAAATATTTACAAAAATTGTCCGACAAAACGAACATTTATTCATTTATAATCACATCGTGTGGCCTTTAATACACGGACGAGTTGTAAGCAAACATTCTCCATACACGGTTCTACTCCCAAACCCTCCACCTACAGTCACACGACAGCATGCGCAACGATCCGCGGACGGATTCGTGGTTAGGTGTTTTTATTTTTATTTTTTTTTTTTCAGACGGGAATGTTTGTGTGCCCGGTGAGAGGTGTAGGACTGTAGGGGCTTACCGCCAAACAATAATAACATCCGTTTAGAGAGAAAACCCGCCGTGGTAGAGCTCGCGGGGGCCTCGTGTTTCCTGGCCGGTCTCTTAAGACCACTTCTTAAACCACTCGTGTCGCGCGCGCCCATCCGTGCCATTTATCACCGACCGCTTTTTCCACGGATCCGTTTTCCAAACGGCTGTCTGAAAAATGTACTCGGCCCGTTGAAATTCTTACACTGGTCATGACGATATATATATACAATGTACGATGACAATCGTATACCCATCGAGACTAACAATAGTCAACAGAGATAGAATGTGTGTGTGTGTGTGAGAGAGACAAAAAGAGAAAGAGAGAGAGAGAGAGAGAAAAGTAAAAAAAATGTCATTTTTTTACCCGTGTACGTGTGTATATAAATATGTAAACAATACAAATAAAATAATACTAACGCAAAAGATAAAAATGAACTGTTTTAACATGATAGTTATTTCTTATCGTTATCATCAAATAATAATAATATCTAAATAGTGACTAAACCAGATGAGTTGGGCTAATACAGGAAATTTATACTATAGTGATGTCTGATATAACCGGATTCTGAATGATCTGGATAATCCGAATATCCGAAACCGGATATTGAAATAAATTTTATTCGGGTCATCCGGATTATCCGAATAAGTCGAAAGTCGTTAAACATTCAACTCATTTAATGTATTTTATAACCCATTTTCGAAAATTATACGGTACATTTGATAGTTTTTGGATTATCCCAATCAATTTTATACACGTAAAAAAATTGCCGAAATATTTCACTTACCCGTCAACATTCCATATCAATTAATCCGTTATATTTAATAAACTCTTTATCTGATAATAAAATTTTTCGAATTATCCGGATAATTTGAATTTTGGATAGACGTTTACGAATAACCGGTTATCCGTAAATCCGGATAATTAACATCACTAATCTCTATACCTCATAATATAAATTAAATAGGCTAAAGATCGAAGACATAGTAGTGACATATTTAAACTTTAAAAGTATAATTTCATCTCAATACTACTTTTCGATTTACTATATTAATATCAAAGGTGGGAAAGTTAATGGAAAAAATTCACTTGGTTAAGTTAAGTTAAGTTAGCCTAAATTCCTTCAGTTAAAAGTTAAGAGTTAAGCAAAAATAAATTTAACTGATTAAGTTAAAAGTTAACATTGAAAAAATAATAACTTAACTCAGTTAAAAATAGGTTAATTTTTTTTTTCATTTAACATTTATGTCTTAAATTTCAAGACTTTTTTTAAAATTTCCACTATTTACTTTTTTTTAATATTAGGTACTAGTTTCAAGTTTGTAGGTACTATGATACAATTTCTTGTCTTTTACGTGTTAACTTAATTAAATGATTATAAAAATTAACGATTAAAAGTTAAATTAAGCCAATGATAGTTTAATCTAGTTAAGTTAATTAGTTAATAAACAAATAAATTAACTAGTTGAGTTAAAAGTTAAACAAAAATTAACTTTAACTTTTTAACTAGTTAATGCCCACCATTGATTAATATATTCGAATATATTTTTGTTTCCGCCATTACAATTAAATGTCCATTGATAAATAATAATTGTTAATATTATTTGAGAATACCATGAAATATATTAAAATGTATACATATATTTATTTTTTATCGAGGTTACCCTTATATTCACGGCTTACCGTCTTACGCATTTTATATGGTGTATAAATAACCATATTTAATATTCTAAAAGCATATCTCTATACATTATTATTACGTATTAGTTATTTATCTAATAGCAGAGCATTAACCTATATATTTTATCATAATATTTTTTTACGTAATATCCTATTGTACATTAAACCTATAATAAATTATCTATAAATATTGATAATATATATATATATATATATATATTAAGTGCATGAGTAAAGAAGCTCATTATTTACATTAGTTTAATCGAAATTAAATAATAATAGAGTCACTTTTTAACTTTGAATGGAATAGTGTAACAGAGTTAAACATTTTCATTATAAAAAGCTAAATTTCATTTAAAAGTAATTAATTAATATAATTTTTTTACCAATTGTTTTATTAACTAGATAGATATTTATCTGGTCCTGTGGTAATAAAATTTCCTTTTTTTTTTTCGCGAAATATCGTAAATATATATTATATATATATACTAATAAGTAAATTATTAGAATATTATTACTTATTACAAAAGATTAATTTTTACGCGGACACAAGGTAAAAAATGTTTAATATTATAAAATTATAAGAAACAGAATTCAATAGTTTAAAAAAAAAAAAATTGTATATATCTAATGATTCTTTGAAGTGTTATTCAATTGAATTATAAATAATTCGTTAGTTTTTAAAAAAATAACCACTTGTGTTTATTAGCTACCTAGTTATTATTATTATTATTATTATTATTTATTACTTACATCTTGAAAATAACGCAAAAAGTTCAATATATAATATAAAACTTATAAATTAAATTTTACCATTCAAACTCAAGTTTTACAAGCCATCTTTAAATAAGTAATTATTATATTTGCTTTCTTATCTCAACCAAAATCAAGAACATACAATACTAAATATATGGATTTAAAAAATTATTAATCAATTGTTGTAATAAGTTATAAACACAAAAAAAATAGCATTTTGGAGTACCCGTATGGTGTTATCATGTATGCTAAATTATTATTTCTTTGAAATGTATTGTATTCCTGGTGAGGTGTATAATTTTGTAAAACATTAAGACTGTTAACATATACATTATAGCTAATAATGACTAACATTTTATTATAGTAAAAATTAAGTTAATTGATTTAATGAAAAAATGTATTTAAAATATATATAGTACATTTATATTATTGTATTTTATTATATTAATTATTCAGATATTTAGTTGACCACAATTTTATTATCTGTTTTTATATTAAAAATGCAATTTTTGATTTTAATGTACATAAAGTATATTATTAAAAAAATTAATTAAATGTAATTCTAACATTTTAACTTAATGGAGTCACTTTATGGCTTTCTCAACTTAAAGCTTTTAATTTAACTAAAATTAAATATATCATTAAACTTTAAGTATAATTTATATGAGTAATAATTTAATAAATTGGCACTGTTCTAATTACATAGTATCAAATTTCTAGCGAGAAAACATTGTTAAAGACTTTTTTAATTTTTAATTTTTCAAGAAAATATTTTTAAAATAAATACTTAATAATATAAAACAATATACTACTGAAGCACTGTTTTAATAGTCATTATAAAATTAGTAGATATACGATAGACAAACCAATAAATCCTTTTATCGATAATTCGATTAAACTATACATAAAACAATATGTAATATACTAATATTTACGTAGCTCGTCTAGAATTAATTTCAACGAAATTAAATCTTAAATAACAATCAATCTTCGTTGACAATATAATATAATTATAAAAGGAAAATAATTTGATTAATTTAACATGAATACAATTCATAAAATAAATAAATTTATGTATAAGCATTTTAATTGACTTTAAAACCGTTATTATTATATTAATTTATGAATTATATCACGTAATTTATGTAATTACACCTTAGGACAATACTTTGTAACGAGCTTTGTAATATATATTTCCTTCATTAATTTAGTTAAATATCAAAACGTACTATATTCACTATAATTATGTAGCTATTGTCTTTCATTCGCCAATCGATTTTTATAAAATCAATTAATTTTCCCATAGCTTTTATACAAAGGATACTTTGTATTTCATATATTATTAAATCAATTATTGTGGCCAACCGGTATATTACTGTTTTGTCTATTATTTATGAAAATGTTTACTGATATACTTACGCTAATATATCTAATTTAACTGTATATTATATTATGCCCGAGGCACAGTGCATTCATATTTGGCCAATACTTACGTTGTCATTTTATGGTGATAAAGGTTACATTTGTTTATAAAATTCTTCTATTTACACACATGTGATGATAACCAAGTTTGTTTCTTAAAGCATCTCTTATTATTAAATAAAATGCACTTCCTGCAACAACGTGCACGCGTCCTGTGAATGATACAATATCTTGTTCAGAATTAATTAATATTAATTTCATCTGCAATTTTAATATTTTGATTAGTGTTCACACTTTAATGTTACCCCAGCAATATTTTGTGTAATATGTATATATATATATATATATAATGTTACAGAGCAATATGTGTACTAAGTTTTGAGTGTTTGTGTCATAAATACCCTCTTCACATAATTGTATATTATTTGTTGTTT
The DNA here is from genome assembly GCA_025469235.1 of Pemphigus obesinymphae. Taxonomy (NCBI): domain Eukaryota; kingdom Metazoa; phylum Arthropoda; class Insecta; order Hemiptera; family Aphididae; genus Pemphigus; species Pemphigus obesinymphae. The sequence continues at coordinate 119,411 of JAIPRL010000083.1, forward strand.
TGTACTTTGATATTAACGTTTGGTAGAACTTGTCCATTTTTCATTAACGAGTGTACATATAATATTTAATATTCCTTACATATTCATCCGTTTGTATTTTAAATTGTGACAAATATTGAAGAATTCTATTTATCGTTCACGGAAATTTATTGAGAATAAATTCTCGTTCCAATATTAATATACATAAATACATAGTATTTAATGACAATAACGGGCAATTCGACAAAACGATTTAACTCAAATTAATTAAGATGAACACACTCAAAAGTTAGAAGTAAACAAGTTACACAATCTTAACTATGAGCCAATATAGAAAAAAAATGTAATATGACTAAGTTTTAAAAAATCGAGAACCTATAGTATATGGAAGCTCGACGCTGAACGAACAAGATTTCGGAGTAGATAAATTAAATATAAAAGCATTATAATCATTATTATATATATAATCATTACATTAAATAAAAGGATTCCGAGCGAATTACTCTATTAATACTAATACGAAAATTTGTTTTTTTTTTTTAAATATATTGCAAATAGAATGAGTATAATGAATATCATTGTAAATCCTCATTCAGAATCAAAAAGTTAAAATTATTTTATAGAAAATTAAAATAACTCTTAAAAATTAATATGCATAGAAATCGATATAAATATAGAAAAATAATTTTTAGTAATAAATATTATTATTATTAATATAACAAAGGATTTTTGAAATTTATTGAATATAAAAAATAATTTAGGTTTTGACCTATGCGTATATATAAATATTATAATATCATAAACTGTTCGCATTCTATACTCAATTTAACTGGATGATGGATAACTGTAAAAAAGTTACTTAATGCATTGCACATTATTTAATTAGAATCAGCTAATGGTAAAAATTACAAACTTGTTAAGTTAAAATGTTAACTAGTTAAATTTAAATAAAAAAACCATTTCATAATATATATTACATATTTTCTTAACCCACGAATACATATATATTTAATATAATTTATCGATAGTCAAATTTTGTGTACAAGATATCATATAAAATTTCACATATTTCACAAAAAGTTAGTTTCGATTTTTTGGCACTTTATTGCATACAAAAAAAAAAAAAAAACATTAAATAAATTAAATATTATGTTAGCAACCGACTGTAAAATGTATACCACATTTTATATTACAAAAAATCGTGACTAATCATATATAGGGTTCTTCTCTTAAATCTCTCTGCTTTTCGTTTATTTTCCTATTATTATGAGTTCTTCTTAGACGTCTTGCAGATTTTTCCATAATATATGCATCAGTATGTGAAAAAGGTTTCTTTTTACGAACTATAATATATATTGCCTTGCCAATACGGCATATCGTATTCACATGATGATGAAAATAAGTATTTTTTTTTTACCGATTCCGCAGTGTATCCTTTTATCCCCCCAAAAAAATGAAACCAGTGAATTCCATATTATTATACTGGTCAGTCCACTGAGAAGGTATTTTTGATAAATCGAAGATTTATTATCATTATTATTATTATTATTATTATTATTCCTGTTATTTATATGTTATTTTATACCACGTCTTTATTTCGGTACGGCCGAATTCAATCTTTTTCGGTTTAGTGTATTTTACGGTTTTGAGAGTTTTTGAAGCGGTTCACGACAGGTCATAAGGCGTTCTGCATAGGAATATTTTATTCTTTTATAGCAATAAATATATTGAACACTACGAGAAAATGGGTGTAGGACAGAGTAAAGAAAAAATTCAATTTGATACAATATAATATATGAAATATTTACGGAGACGTCCTGTGGAGAAAAAAAATTATACACACCTTTTTTGAAAGCAAGACAAGGCTGTTGAATATCGTTATTATACATTCAAAAACGCAACGAATAATAATCGAAATCGCGTCGTTATTGTGATTTTACGTGCCCGGTGTTATTTATGTCTAAATGCAATATATAATATAATATATAAAATTTAAAATATTTAATTTTGTTTGTGCTCGCCAATTAATATAAATATTTTCCAGTTCATTATATACAATATACGATATAGCTAACTAGGAACTATCTATCGGGCTAATTTATTCACATATTGTGCATTTAAACTCTAAAATTAATACAATTACAATAACTGCGTATTTATGGGCAATAAATGGCTATTTATGTTTTTCGTTAGTTTTATACATTATTACTTGAACTCAAATATCATAAACGATAATAACTTTTCCAGAGTCTAAGCAAAGTGGTTAATTTTAAATTTTTTTATTAATGTTTCTACTTATAAAAATATGTGAAAATGGGAAAACACACATATATATATAATAATCGATTAGAGTTATTTTCTCGAAATTCTGGAAATAATGGTCATAGAGACTTGCACCTGTTTTACGTACATATGGTAGTTTCATTTTTTTTTTACATCATACCAGTCTAAAAAAATATATCCATTTTGATTATTTTTAGAAATTATAAGTTTTTACATTTTTTGTCATGAAACTTCAAATAATAGCTTTCAATACCTAATAATTTAATACGATGTTAGTGGTATGTCACTACTCACTAATCAATATACTCAAAATAGAATATGAGGGTGTTCACGTGACAATCGCCACCTTTTTTTTTGTTATTAAAGAGTACAACATTGATTTTTTTTTTTTTTGCTTATTTACCATTTTTCAAAGAGATTTCTCGATTATTGAGAACATTTGCATGAATTATCTTTTTTTAAATTATTAACTCGAATTTTAAGATTATTATCACATAACTGCCCCCTTCCCATAATCGTATTTAAGAGCCGCCCTTGAATATATTATTACATAGTATGGGCGCACGAGTATAATAAAATATTATTATTAGATTTGTATTCATATTATAAGCTTTTACTTAATATTTATAATTGTTATTAATTTAATCAGTAATTATAAACATGGTGGGAGATGAAACATACGTTGTAAACATGTAAAACATAATATTATATTGATAAATGGTATAAGGGCTATCTCTACGACTTAACTATTTAAAGACTATTTATTGATAATGTACAAATGAACATCTTATGTATTATATTGCTTGTCAAGCACGTCTCGTAAAATAGTATATTTTCCTAGTGAGTTAAATAAATAATCAATCATTGTCATAGACAATTGTAAAAATAATTTCATGAACTTATATATAATATATGTATTTATATATTAATATAATCGTGTAATAATAATATTTAATAATAAACATCAAAAAAATATACGAAATTGTATTAATGTTTAAAACCAGTATTATCATATATACAATTGTTATAAAATGTTCATAATAACAAGAACCATTCTATACCTTCTCAAGTTTTCAATTAGACGTTGGGTGAGAACAAAAAAGTCCTATGTCTGATTTATACATTTTTGAGGAGAGCGTTTTTAAAGTTTGATGATTTTTTTTTTGCCAGTATATCCTTTGGAGATGAATATCTTATTATTCTGGGCTTTTGCAGACCTTTAAAGCCCATCGCCGCAACAACATATTGTCTTCATACCTCTCTAATTTTTTTACATTCTTCTGCGATCCTTACGTTCAGAATTTCAAGTCTTCTTATACTCTATCCATCCATTTTTGTCTAGGGCGTCCTCTAGGTCTCTTAGTGTTGGGTTACCATTTAATTATTGATCCAATCATTCCCTCTGATATCCATACGTGTACCGCCCAACTCATCCTCGTGCTTTTCAGGGACCCAATTGTGGTATGTTCCTTATATAGATTATCCAATTCTTCATTGTTTCTCATTTCATACTCTCCGTCGTTACTTCTCTTTGGACCGAAGATATTCCTTAATATCTTTCTTTCAAATTATCCTAATTTTCCTTCGTCCGATTTTGCCGTGGATCATGTAATATTAGCGATTGGTATAATTATGACTTTATATAATGTTATTTTAGACTTTATTGATAATAATCTTAATTTTAATAGTGGCATTAGACTATAGGAGCATTTATTTGCGGCCAAAAATCGTTTTTTAACTTCTTCGTGATTATTAGTATATCCATTAATCTCTATCCCTATGTACATGAAGCTCTGTACACTTTCAAACTTGTATTCATCAACTTTTACATAATTAATATTGTGATTTTGTCTCAAAAGTATCGTATACTTTGTTTTTTACCCTCAGACCAATCTCTTTACTCTCTGTTCATTTTCTATTTCGGCTATAAGGACTATATCGTCAGCGAATACTACTACAGTTAATTCATTATTGTTGTCCATTTTTATTCCTTTGGCTTGGATTAGTACCTTTCGTATAACTGATCCTAATGCCATATTAAACAGAGCTCGCGACAGAGAGTCTCCCTGTCTGAGTCTTGTAGTTACTGAAAACTCATATGTACATGTTTTTTATCATTCTGACTCATTTTGTTGGTATTCCTATTTGGTTCATTACATTCCATAGTTCTGTTTGTTAATCGAATCGTATGCTGTTTTGTAATCAATAAACATAAGGTGCACATTTTTATTGAACTCGCGACTTTTCTCAGTTAATTGTTTAACTATATGTATTTGATCATCTGTTTAATCTTATATACTATATATTTAAACTTTAATCCAGTTTAATATTCTCCTATTATTTCTTTAATATATGGATTGATTCTGATCTTAAGTATATTGGACAGAATCTTCTAAGTTGGGTTTAGTAGGGAAATGCCTTTTTAATTACTACATTCTATGATATCTCCCTTTATAAAAACAGAACATAAGACAGATACTCGCCACGATTCGGGTATTTTATCATGTCCCTATATTATGTTTATTAATTTATGAAGCTGGTTCAGTAAGCATGGACCATCTTTTTTTAAATATTCTGATGCTATTTCATCCTCACCTGGTGTTTTACTATTCTTAAGCATATTTAATCCCGTTTCTACTTCACTTTTTGATGGCTTTTCGAGTAGCTGTTCAACTGTCGTTAGCAGGTTTACAGTAATATTAATTCTTGGCTGGTTTAAAAGCATTGCAAACATATCTTTGAATTCATATGTGATTTCTTTGTTGCCTGTTAGGAGAGTTCCATCGCTTTTTTTCATAACTGTTGGTCTGGACTTGTAACCATATCTTACTTCATTTATTTTTCCAAAAAATATTTTCGAATGACTATTTCTATTATTTTCTATAGTGTGTATGCGTTATTTTTCCCATAGTCTCTTATTCAATCTAGTCACCTTTTTGGCCTCTCATTGTTTAAGTGCTAACAATATTTTGTTATATTCATTGGGTTCATGTAGCATTTTCATGCGAGCTTTGTATTTTTCATGTAAAGCTCTTTTACATTCTTCATTGAACCACATTTTCGTTGTTTTTCCTGGTATATACCCAAGTACTTCTTCAGCTATGGTTTTTACTGTTTATTCTACTTCTTTCCATGTTTCACTTATATTTGGTGTTTCTTGTATATTCTGTAATTTCAACATTAACTCTTCTTGATTTTTTTAGCTGTTGATGTTCCCAGTGTACCTATCCTTATTTATTTTCTCTTTGCATTTCTGTTTCTTTCGCCATTCTGTTGATATTCTGATAATCATTTTTGCTCTTACGATGAAATGATTTAACATAGTGCTACTCCCTTCCATGATTTTTACATCCTTTGTACAAGATTTAATTCATAAATCAACTATTATGTAGTCAATTTGGTTTCTTACATAGCCACATGGTTAAATACATGTATGTTTATGGATATTCTTGTGAGATTAATATCTGGTACTTATAGTCATATTCCTAGCAGCTGCAAATAAGATCAACTTATTTCCATTATCATTAGATTCTTCATGTAAACTTTCAGATCCAATTCTTGGTTTATACATCGTTTTTTTTCCAATTTTTCCATTAAAATCTCCGATTACCATTTTCGGTTTACCAGATGGTAGAGAATCGTACAGAGTGTTTAAACTTTAATAGAACCCATTTTTTATTTCCATATTTTTGTCTTCAGTGGATACATAATAGTTAATTATAATCATATTGTGCCACATATACTTAAGTTCTATGTAACATAGACGATAATTTATAGGTTTGAAATTTGTAATTTGTGGTAGTAAATTTTCTTTTACTACAAACCCTACATCTCGTTTGTGTTTGACCCAACCGTTGTAAAAAAGAGTCATTCCTTGAGACTTCAATCTCTCTGAACTAGTCCATCTTACTTCTTGAATAACAGAATATCCATCTCATATCGTTCAAAACACGATAAACATGTCTTTAAAGCTCCAGTCCAATTTCCGATTTGTAAATCCGTTATTTCTTTCACCCGAGGCTTAAAATGGTGTTGTTTCTTAACATTTACTTTTTTTATGTGGTAGGGTTATCAGCCCTACGCATAACCCCCAACTTGGAGGACCAGTCTACACCAACAAATTAAAGTCAGTGTAGATTTCGGGGCGCCGGGTTCGCTAAACCCGTAGTACTAATTACTTAGTATCTCTCTGAGGGCTTTGGAGATGAATATAATATAAATAAATGCTAAAACATCTAATTTATCATAATTATCATTAGATAAATATAGAAAAGTAACACAGAGTTAATAATCAATCAAAAACCATAACAATATTGAGTTATAACAAAAAAGTACTATCTATAACATTTTTATGTACTCATAAATAATAAATTAGTGTACGATAAAACTTTTTTGTTCTCGATCGTAATCACAGAATATAATTTCGTGATAAAAATATTGTTGAAGTAATATCAATAGACTATAATAGAAGTAAAAAGAATTTCATTGTGGTTAACTCTTGTTTAACCGTAAATTTTACCGTATTAGAGATATCGTGTGATAAATATACAACTATTTTGTTGTAACAAAATTGTGTATTCTTTCATATAGAACATTTTTGAATTAACTATAATCCTTGAAAACAAAAAAGTTCTGTCGACTCGTACAAAAACTAATGAATGTGAATGTTTTCATTACATAGAACTATTTAGTTTTTCATATCTTTGTTAATATTGGTCATAAGACTTCCGATGTAAGCTTGAAATATAGACCATTCGTATAATATACGGATTATAAAAAAAAACGGTTTTTTAAAAATTCAGACTTGTAACTTTTTTGTTCGCACCACATGTAGGATTGTTTTATTTTTATATACTTATTTAATAATGTTGAATTTGCACTTGTCCGTTCTATTTTTTACTCATATTTTTATATACATATATGACTGTTGTTATTATAAGATTCATATTATGGTCATAAAAATGTACCAAAATTTACCATAAAACACACTACTAAGATTTGATAAAATAGTTTTTTTTTTCCAAATTACCGTATTATTTTTAAGTATATCATTATGATGGTATCTATACTTTTATTACAATTTCAATTTAGTATTTAAAACAGATAAATTTACTCTGGTGTTACAGATATTTGATGGTTATTTGAATCATTTTTAAAAATAATATTATCAGATTTGACCACTGGTTTTACAAAACACACATTTTAAAAAATATTTATAATCACTTATTACTCATTACATTTGGGCTTTGATATTAATTTTGTATAGTTATACTACCAAGAGTATCTACTGATAAAAGCCTGAAAAATAAAAAATTTAATGAACACATAAACTACAATCTATATTATATATTATATTATATTCTATATATATATTATATATAAATGATTAAAAAAAAAAAATAATGAATAGTTACCAAAAATAATAAAAATATAGGATTTGGTTTTATAAAACGATTTTATATAAGTATGGTGAATGCTATCATTTTATAACTAAACAACGAAGAGAATATATACAAGCTTTGATATTTAAATTTTAGAGGACTTAAATATAAGTATATATGTGCATACAATGAATTATTTTAATAATTGTATATACTTCAAACAACATTTTATATAGCTCAGTAAATATTGTTTAAGATATATTATAAATATAATTTTAATAAATATTTACCTATAGATATTTTATAGATTTTTTTATTTTTTAACTTACTAGTTTACTATTTCAGAATAAATAAATATAATTTTATTTATAAATATTATTATGAAATTTTTAGAAAATATTCTTTTGATCAATTTTAGTATTAATGATGATAATAATATATTTTAGAGAAATAGAAAAATATAGTATATAACATAATAAGGTATAGACAAATAAATACATTTTAGAAATGTAAATAAAAATGAAATATTTAATAATGAAAGTTATGTATTTTAAATAGTATATTTAATAAAAATATTTCCATTCATAGTGTTTTACAAAATAACAAAAAAATCTTGAAAATTCTTATTATTGTTGTATTATTTACAAAATAAATGTATATTTTTATTCATCTATGAGTCTTTGATATTATTAAACTGATATACTACCTAAAACTTAATAATTAATTTATATAATATGATATGCATTTAGAATTCTATATAATTGCACGAATAATATATATATTTTAATTTTATATATGTGTAAATTATATTAGATATTTCATAATGACATAATTATATTAAGTTCTACCACTTAAAATATGTTTTATAACAAATACATAATATTTGTGTTGACTTCCATACTTTTTCAATCAAGCCTACAATCAAAAATTGAAACTATCTATTAAAATTTAAATGATCATTTTGTATTAAAATTAAATCATCAACTTAAATTATATGAATAGTAAAATATAATAATAAAATAAATTTATTGAAATAATAATATAAATATTACCCTGAATTGAATAGTTATAATATTATTATCATCAATAATAATAAATTGATCTTATTTCTTGACAATAACTTAATAAACCTATGTTCAAACAATGTTCAAATTGTCTGATGAAAACAAAACAATATTTTATATTGTTATATATATATATATATAATGGATATATAGGTTTTTGATCTGAATTAAACTCAGTGAAGCCAATAATCGTATTATTGGTATTATTATATGATTATTATATTTTTACGTTCAATTGAATCTGAAGTCGTTTAAAATCAAAAGAAATCCGTATAAAACCGTATGTGGATAAATATTACGAAAAAATATTTATTTATACTTATACGATAAATATTTTATGACCTCAATATAAAAGTTATAAAATATTTAGTAATATAATTGTAGTGAAAATAGATTTATATAGATTAGTTAATATTTCACGCGGTGAAAATACATTTTTTTTAAATAAAAATTTCACTGACATTCAAAATAAATTTATATTGACTTTTTTATTTGTTTAAGGTTAATATCCGAGTATACGAAAGATTATTACCGTGAATTTACTTTATTATTATTTTTCTTAAAACATTATCGTAATATACTTTAACTATGTTTGTTTGTTTATATAAATAGTAGTAACTTTCTCCGATTTCTATCGTTTTTTTATTTGTTTTATACGAATGTTGTGTTTCGAATTTTTACGAAATAAAACACAATTATTTATTTATTATATTTTTCAACGTTTACTACGTTTTATCAATAAAAATAATACGATTACAAAATTAAAAATGTTTAAATAAAAGTTACACGTTAATACTTTGTTGTAGTTATCCAAAACTATGTAACACATAAAAGATGAGTGCGCATGAAATTTTGATTGGAAACAAGTTTTGGTCGTAACAAATAATCATTACAATTTGGAATTAGTTTTTTACAACTTTTTTTTATATTTTATATTAGAAAAATGTAGTGTTTAATTTAACATTATTTTTTAATCAAATACCAGTAAGTTAGCATTTTAGGCTTATAACATGGTACGTAAATCTATATGTATGTATATATATATTATGATCGTTTTTACATATTACATATATTCTTCTAAAATCGAGCTCATAAAAAATTATTTTCAAAAGTTAATATTATAGAATACACTGACATACATACATTTCAAAAGTCTTAATATTATATTTTCATAACCAAAATAACATTATAAGATCACAACAATTAAAAAAAAAAAAACTCAGGATAAATATATTGTATAAGCCCATGAATATATTGGATTCGAGAACAATATAATAAATCATTGAATTCAAAAAATAATTCTGAGCGATGCTTCGATGAATGTATTGTTGGCAATTTTAATCAGACATTCATTATATTTAACAATACACCGTTTGTTAAGAACAAATTTTCTTCCACTATATATTTAGATTTTAGATGTACATGACATTAAGTAGTGATAAACTGTATACATTGTATGATTTGAAAATTAATACCTTAATTCAAAAGTAATCTTGTTAAATTTTTTATAATAATCACTTAATGTAAACCATAGAAATATCGGTTGAATGTAATTTTCAAATTAAAATATATGAAAAAAAAAAAATCTTCTGATCTTTATACAATGTTTACAAATATAAATTCTGTTTTTAATATCTATATTATAGGACGAATATAAGTTCCTACCCGAGACCTAGCAGGTAAAAAAAATACATATGTTAGTTCCTACACGGTAAAAAAAGGTTCGTATGTTAGTTCTTACACGATAGAAACAGGTACGTATGTAAGTTCATACACGGTAAAATAATGGTTCGTATGTTAGTTCCTACACGGTAAAAAAGGTGGGTATGCGGCAATATATAAGTTCTTACAAAAAAAGTTCAAATTTCATATTTGTTATTAAACTATAATTCATATATTAAATATACCTACTCAAACTGATTATAAAGTAAAAAAAAAAAAAAAATAATACCCAATACATTTCATAAAGAAATAGATATAAATAATATAAAATGAAAATTATAAAAAAAAATAAAGTTTTCTGTATCATTTTTATCAGTATTGAAAAGTCGTGTGTGTCAAAAAATCGAATTTAAATGTCAGGTTTTTCAATAAGCTATCGTCATACTCTATTAAGTGCCATGTTTTTCCACCGTTTATATTTTAATTATTTTTTATAATCATAACCTATCTATTAACTAATTTTTTCCGCCGTGTAGGAACTTACACATCTCATTTTTACATTCATGTAGGATTTAACATATCCCATTTTTATATTCGTGTAGGAATTAACATATCCCATTTGTAGGAATTAACGTATGTATTTGTTTACCTGCTACTCTCGTGTAGGAACTTACTATTCTCCATATTATAATATGTACATTTATCAGTTTATCTCTGAATAAAATGTCAATTATATTGTTTTTATTTTTAACAATATAATATTATATAACAATACAAAGAAATAAAATTATATACCATTTTTAGGACTACACGTACGCATGTAGTGAAATTGCATATGCACGACGCCGTGTATAAACTAACGAATCTAATGTAATAGAATAACCAAGCATTATACTGTACGTGTATGGAGCAGTCAGCATTAAAGTAATCGGAAGAGTAATTATTTTTTGGAAAATCTATAAAATACATTTATTGTCATTTAAAAAACAATATGTTATGACAAGTAATATGTCGAAACTTTTTATACGTATATATATATATATACAATAAACGTAAAATAATATTCGTCATAAAATGTACTTACAGCTTACATCATACTTATATCTACACGATCATAATATATGAGTGTAGTGAACTGTAACAACAAGTTTAGAAAAAATAATGATGTTTACTCTTACTAATAGCCGCGCTTGAGTTTTATGTGTACTTTAACACTGAACGAAAACACGGGCCAATAAAAAAGGTTACATGCATCATTTGTACTCGTTTTTTTTTTGTTTTTTTTTTTTAAACGCTAATTTAAATTTTAAAACACCACCTCATTTTCTTACTTTCATTGTTAACATCGCGTTAAATTTATATTTTTATTCAATATTTAATTTGTAATTTTAATGCACTATACTATAACAAAGGGGTATATATATATATATATATATATATCGCAGCATAATAAAATTTATTTATATCTTATTATTATTTCCTTTCGATTTTACAAAATTCATATTTTAGATTTTTATGTATAACCTATATTATTATCTTTTTTTATTCATAATGCATTTGTTATTACCTATATAATTATATTTTTATTGTTGTGTTATGTTAAGGTTACGTTCTTTTATTATTTTTTTAACACTAAATATAATATGTATTTTGAAATGCCAATAGACATTCGAGAAAAAAAAATTCAAATTGTCTTCCAAACTTAAACATTATAATAATGTAGAATGGACTGAGTATATTTAAAAATAAAATTGATTTTTAGTAATTGATTGTGTTTAATTTATTTTTGTTTTGATTATATTATTCTATTATATGATAAAATTACATAATCATAACTTTACATAACTCTAATTTAAAATATAATAGGAATATAACAAAATATAAAAATATATTTGAACTCAAAATTAATATTTCAATTGATTAGTATAAAATAATAATTTTATTAAGGTATTATAGTATATCATTATAATAAAATATTATGAAATACACAAAACAATCTATTAACAAGAAACAAATGTTATTTTAATATAATTATTATGAATCGTGACAAACACTTGAAGTTCATAATCATTCTTTCCTGTTATCTGTATTAAAGCAAACACTTCTATAAGCTATTATAATAATGTAATACAAGATTATAGATTATATTATTATGTACTGTAAAATGAATATTTTATATTATTTTACAAGTAAAATATAGTATTTTGTAAGTATAATGTTTCATATATATGTCCCAGATAGCAAAATCACAATATAATAACATTATAATATTACAACTGTAATGAGTAATAATATTATATGATTACTATATCATTACAAAGATAGTATACTATTATTATTATATTATAATAATGTTATCATTTGGCCAACCATGATATATTATTATATGATTAATTTTATATTATTATATTTATAATAATATTTGTATATTACTATTTTATTATTATACAAATAATAAAATAATAAATAAAATATTGTTTTTTTTATTAAATATAATACCTATATAGGCATAATATGTTTTCAAATATAATGTACCTACATATGTATGAATGTGATTCATTATACTTTTCATATTCTGTATGAATTAATTAATTAAAAGGAAGCTATAACTATAAAAAAAATAAACAAAAAATGTGTAACAGAAATGTATTCAAAATGAAAAGAACTGAATACATTATTAATAAGTGAAAAAAAAAATCAAGCATATCCAATATTAAATTAAATAAGTTAATTATTATATTTTATATTAAGTTTTATTTCTAAATGCCACACCAGCAATATATATATATTTTAATATGCGATTCAATGTCTGTATTTATTACATCCTAAAATGTTTTCATTTTTCTTATGGCAACTGAAAAAAAAAATGTTCAATATTAGTACCTATTATTATGAAGTTAGAAGGAATAAAAGTAGTTATGATTATTTTATTTATGATGAGCTAATTATTTAAAGTTATCTATACTTTTTTATAATAAGTTCAAACAATAACACCATAGATAGGTACTTAGAATATTTCACTTGGATCAAGCTTCTTAACTGTTACGTAATGAAAAAACACATTTACTCCATGAGATAAACTAATGAAATTAATGAAATTCATATTATTTATAATTTTAATAATCCAATGACCATTATTACCTAATATTTAGGTATAATTATTAATAATTCATCAGTAATATATTAGTTGTTTTGATGTTATTATTATCATCAATTATATTTTTTTGATAATAAAATTGATAATGACCGTGCCTTATTCGCGCCATCATTTGAACATAGTGTATCTAAACAGTTAATAAATATTTACGCTCTGTATGCTAGAGTGGCGGTGTTCGACTATGGTGAGGTTCCGGGTGGAAACCGTTCGCCGCCTGTGTGACGGGGTACACTATTAACGTCACCGGAATATAGATATCCTAAAAACGGATATAGTAAAAATCTATAAGTATAATATGATATAATTAGGGTTTTAAGTTTTAAATATTTCAATGAAACTCAGTTTTTTAAAATGTCAATCATTTTTAATTTAGTTATTGTTACATAATATTTTAAAATATAATTAATAATTATAATAATTATAACATAAATATTAATGAATACAAATTACGATGTAATCAGTAATTTTGTCCTACAATTTTAGAGTAACGTGTTAAAATTAAAGTGTATAAATAATAAAAAATATTATCTGTAAAAAAGCCATAGATAATAAATATAAAATTGAGATAAGAGAATAATATAAGATATTTGATGAGGCCGCCATATTGCAGCCATTCTGTTTTTTCTCTCTCTAGACGCTTGTTATAATATATACATAATTTATTTTTAATTATCCTCAATTTTTCCATTCATTATTCCTTAATATTGTATGATTATTTATTTTATTTTATTTTAATGTACCTATGTCACTATTTGATTATGTTTCTATTATTTAGTGTATTTAAATATACAACCATAAAATCAATAAGATGGCATAATATTTTGTTAATTTTAAGATTAAATTTATTAATTAATTAGAATTAGTTAAAGCCGATTTATTATACATAAATATAATATTGTTACATGTAGTCACACCAAATCATATTTATTTTCTAGTATGCTGATATAATGTTAAATTTAATGAATACATAACTAATATTAATAGTTTTATATAGTATACCGAAGCTCAACTCACAATGGTTTTATTGATTGAATGATTTATAATTGCGTTCTACTGCAATGCATTCACTATGATTAACCAGTTCAATAAACGAAGTCCTTCCTACTCTATTGGTAACCAATGAATGAAATACACCTTTCAAGTTTATAATTTGATAATTTTTCAATACACAAAATTAAAAATTCAACAAGAACTTAACTTAAATATGTATCTAGTTATAAGTAATATAATTTCTATAATAATATAATATAATATAATTTCACATAATATTCGTTAAATTATTATCATATTTAACGTTAGTAGTTTTATTTTTATTTATACATAAAGTAAAAAAAAATATTTGTGTCATAATTTTCTTCACATAGGTAATCAATATTCATTTTAAAATAAAATAATCCTTATGTAAAAATATCTCCAAATCCTATTTGCAATCGTTTATAATTGTATTTATTAACAAATTTCACTTTTTGGTGTCCATAACTTGGTAAAAATGTTTTTAAAATATATTTAAATAAGAATAAGTTCCAAAAAAAAAAAAATATATATATAATATATAGACATCATTATTATGCATTTAAAACGGGCACAAACAACGTCTATAAAACACCTTATATATTATTATTACAAAGAACTTGTACACAATTTCATCAAACCTTAATTAAATACTACAATAATAAAAGATTTTTTGGAACACTCATTGATGAAAAAAATATTCAATATAAGTACATGTTATTCAATTCAATATTTAATTAAAAAATAATAATTCAAATAAGAGTATTGGTAATAATAATTGTTAATGATTTTGTGTAACGATGAAGAATTTTGTAAAACCTGAAAAACGACTGGTAGTTACTTTTCAGTAATATATATATATATATATATGTACATGTGTGTATTAAAAAAAAAGAGTTTTGAATCATCGCATACAATACAAATCTATTATTATCAACGTTCACTGCACATAAACGAAAATAATACTAATATGACATCGTCAAGGTTCGTTACGTACTGTAATAATACGGATCCGTTTTGTGCGCTTTGAAAATATATTTTCGGTATTGAATATATTTAGGTAAGTTTGGACGTTCGGGGGAAAGGGGGATGAGGATATTACATATTACAATAATATGGATAAAGGGTAATTTTTTTAATAAAACGAATACGGAAAATAAATAAAACATGAAATAGGATACGCAAAAAGCTAGAAATGTAATACATCAGAAAATTATATATCGCTGGCGGACTATAATGACGGGTGAATAATATGTATTGTTCTCGGCATGCTTGTTTTATGGTACGCGTAATGATATAATAAAAGACAGTGATTCGAAAATGCATATTACGGTAAAAACTTTGTCAATTTCATGGAATATTTCATCGGGTTCCGTGGCACATAGTATGTTAAACTGATGATGGTGTATGCGATCAGAACTCGTATCGTGATAACACGGTTTAGCACGTGCAAATCGATTATCCGCGTCCGGGCAAAAGCACCGGAGACGTAACGTTAGGGCCCGGCATAAATGCGTATCTATTCTCGTAATGTGCGTCCATGTATATATATATATATATACGGAAGTAGATATATATATTTATGTGTGGGTTTCAGATTAAAGTTTTGACTTCCGGCAATAATACGGGGATCTTGCGTTAACGACTTTTGAGCTAAGTTTAAAAGGAAAGTTTCACACAATCCTAAAACGGGCTTTTATTAACAGACTTTCTCGGGGGAGTATGCAGAGTTCCCGTGAAAAAATTGTTCGTAGTCCACCCAAATTCTGACATTTTTTTATCCGTTTTGAATAATTTGTTTCTTTGGTTTAATATTGTTCTTCAAGATTTACAACCTCTCGCCTAAGGACCAATTTAATGTAGTTATCTGTATATCAATGTTTTATCATCATGTATTATATTTTAACCATAGACATATGCAATATTATTCGATACAATTTTATTTTAAAGTAAGCTTAGCAGGAAGGGGTACTCTTTATGTCATTTTAACATGTAGCCTCTAGGTGGATACGGTCGTTTGGGGATATTATCCATACACGAGATAGCAGAGCCTTTAACAATTAATATCGAAACATAAATTAGTACCCAAAACGCTGTGTACGTTACAACATATTTCATGTAATCAGAAATGATACTGATATTTCGTGTATTTATAAAGAATCATAAAACCTAAAAGGGACAAGTAATCAAAAAGTAGCTTTTGTTTCAAAAATAAGCTGTTAAAGTAAACATTTTTAAACATTCAGACAATGTATTTTAAATTGCGCATACTCTTTAATTAAACATGAGATGAAACAAAATTAATAGTTTTATATTTGTTGTCACTACGTCGAAGAACTTTGGGAATATTTTCATTGTCCTTTCAGACACGATTACACTTGCTAGCTATTTCGTAAAATTAAGTTTATTTGTATATTGCCTTTAATAATCCTGGAATAATGTTGGATATTTTAATATTTTAAAGACAAAAAGCAGCATACTCTCGGACACTTTACTCTGCAAGAAGAAGTCATTGATATATCGTTCTGTATCCCCGTCCATCATGGACATCAGTGGCGTAAATAAATGCCAGTGAACTATAATATACGCTATACATAAGTAGCACTAAACGTGCGCATTTAGCGTATCTGATATCCAGTGTATTATGCAAATTTATGAAAATGTAATTAATTTTATTAATTAAAGGGCTCGTGTCCATTAAAGTCGGACGGGATTAAAAAATATATTTTGCCAGCTTCATCTTGTGTTCATAATGTAATCATTAAGTGTAGAAACGCTGCTATAGTATATTATTCTCGAATTACTTAAACAAAATCCCCTCCCTTATTTGAATATTTTCTAAAAAATTAAGATCTTATTTTAGCATATAATACTTTAATTTTCTTTTGAACATAGAGATGACAGATCTTTCTTCTGAAATGTATTCTGTAATCAATTTAATTTAAACTTCGTAATTGACTATTTATCAATATCAATATTAACGTACCTAATATATTTTGGTATCATAAAAGTATTCATTTATCAAAAAAATAAAACCTGGTCTACATTAATTTACCAATATATATATTATTAACACTCTACTTTTTAATGTGCCCAATAGTGTTGTTATCATTTATTTATTGAAAATATTCTTTTAATATAGTTTATAATGCAATTGACTATGATATTATCAGAAAGTAAAAGTAAATATCTAACTATTTTGAATATATCTTTATGCTGAAAAAAACAATTGCGGAAATATATATTCAAATTTAAAATGCTTAGAGGCAATATAAAAATTGAAATATGAAAAGTGAATTAGATTTTTATTTATTTTCGGATAGATCGAAATAAATATATATTTTATTGGAAATTCAATTCCAAAAACCGATCTTTTCAAATTTAAATAGCTCGAAAATTAAATAAAGAATATAACTTACTATTTTACATACAAATTATAGATAATCCTTAAAAATTTTCCAATATAAATATATATGTACTGACTATAAGATTATTTATTTTATGAATATATTATTTATGAAAGATTAAAAATGATTGAAATTATAAATACGTACTAACTACTATTATATATTTATGAATTATCTACATTTAAAAATTTAATTTTCGATAGAGAAAAATAAAGAAAATCTAATAAATTGCTCATAAACTTATAATGTATTAAATTTATATTACATACAAAATTATTTTATGACTTAAAATATATGATACATTTTGACATTTAGAAATATATGTTATAATATATTTTAGCCCATAGTTTTCGCAATGAATTTCACAGTTTTACGTCATTATTTTAATGCATATAATTTGTGAAAATACACTAAGTTTTGATAAATCATTAAGATTTTTATATAGTTATTATTTGCATAAAACACACAATATATATGATAATAATATATGTATTTCAATAATTAGAATTTAAGAAAATTTTGGCTCCTTTAGCTTAATTTTTATATGTCACTGTTACTCTTAATACCATTGTAGTATATAGGAGTGATTAATAATAGTAAGGAAATAAATGTGTATAATTTACTGATATATGTTTTAATAAATTATCTTTTTCTTTATATCATAGCTGAGGATATTTAAAAATAAATAAAAAGGTCATTATTTTATAAACCATAGAATCAATCGAAACAATACTTATTTCACTGAACTCTTTTATGGAATGATTAAATTCATACATATAACATAATATTAACAAAAAATAACAATGCATGTGTTAGTAATAAACCATAGGAAATACCCAAAAATGTTAAGGAACCCCAGATACTATCACCAAGACGTCGAACTCAAATAGACTTAAACCAGTAAAATTTCGCAAATACAAGAATACATAAGCATTTTTCATCAATTCTGTAATATAACTCTGTATCTAGTAAAATCAGCATAAAATTAGAGAATTGTTTTTCAAATTTTTATAAATAAAATTAGTGAAAATAAGTAATATTGGTATGGTTAGTATTAATTTTGCGGATTATGGTCAATAAAAGTATATTTTTAAAATAAATAATTTTACAATAAAAATGTTCTGATATTTAAATATAATACTATATTCAATACTTACATCATCAACAGACATACCTACCTTATTATTTCCTCTGATTCGTATAAAAATGTTTAGGTTAAGCGACGTCAAGCATTATCAGATTTTGAACGGGTTACCATCAGACTTTAGGTGTACTACGTTACAGCTGAAAAAAATATTTGCATTGTTTACTCATTATTATTATTATTATTAAATTTTTTTTTTTATTACAGTAAATTATATGTTATAAATTACAGTGTAAAATAAAAACAAAAATATATTATAAAATAAACAAAATAATAAAGATAATTTGAGAAGGCCATACCCCAAAGAATTAGTCTATAAATCCATAATTTTATAGTTCAAGCAGTTATACCAATAACAAATTGACAAAATTTATTAAATTTTGTTTGAGCCATTTTTATTTGAGAGTAATATTGTATTTTTCATAAGTAATTGAAGTATGTAAATTGTTGACTTATTTAAGGATCAACCAATTTAGACTTGTAAATTCTACGTC
This sequence comes from Pemphigus obesinymphae, assembly GCA_025469235.1. Classification (NCBI taxonomy): domain Eukaryota; kingdom Metazoa; phylum Arthropoda; class Insecta; order Hemiptera; family Aphididae; genus Pemphigus; species Pemphigus obesinymphae. The sequence continues at coordinate 138,993 of JAIPRL010000083.1, forward strand.
AAAGTAAGAACAAGTTATTTACTTTTATTTGTTGCCAATTTTAATGATATACTATCATTTTGATAGCCTTCAACTTGGAAGTACGAAGGAAAATGTAACATGATTTTGAATAAATATCGGGTTAATACAACAATAAAAGTGCCAATAATAATGGAATATTTTTAAGCAACTTTTAAAATCTATTAAAATATATATATAAATTGTTGGATTCTCATTTTTCTTACAATTTTGTATAAATTTCATATTCAAAAATGTAATGCGTTCTCTTAACAATTAGTTGTTCGTAAATTACATGATCCAAATAGGGAATCCATTAAAAACATGAAATAATTATAACTAATATGGACTAAAAGCAACCGAACTTAGACTTAACGAGACTTAGAAGGATGCAGAAAATATATTAATTTAATTTAAAAATGAGAGTAGGCTAGTTTTTTTTATTATCAAGTAAATTTAGAAGGATTCAGGAAGGTTTAATTGTCTAATTTCTTACGATCTGCTAATGTAATTAAACCCGAATTTTCATAACCAAGGGATTAATTATATGAGGACCTTTGGTCATAAATATTTATGTTTCAGAGGAACATTCGTTGTAATCATTCTAGTAGTTGAAATTTAGAGTCATAAAGAGAATCCCATATCAAGATACTATAAAATATAAGGATGTTAGGTAAAGGAAAAATGTAAAGCCATTGAACATAACTTGCGTATTAGGATTTAAAGAACGGATAAATTAAAAGCTTAGATCTATAACTGTAATCACAGTCATAAACATAAACAAGTATATTATCATATAACGTCTGATAAAAGTTATAAGACAACATTTTTCAAACATTAAATGAAAAACTGTATAAATCGGCACAGGGTATGAAATTATTGTAAGTCTAAATTCTTGAATATAAATTAATTTGTGAAAATATCTTGATATCAGTTTAGAATTATACAATATTTAAAATTATTATTTTATATAGTAAATATTCATTGTTTAATATAAAATACAAAATAAATATTAGAATAATACATAATATTACACTTTTATCTCTCCGTTTTATTTTTTTCATAAACTCCATATTATTTTACGTATTCAACTTTTAATTTAAATCCATTGTCTACTTTTTTAATTTAAATTGTGTAACTCCACCAGATGTTCATATACGGGATAAGTAAAAAAATATCAATATAAAAAGTGTCAATATGTTATTCAAATATATATAATTAATATGAAATAAATTATAACTAACAATTTTCCTAATTTATACAGGACAACATTCAATTTATTCATTTTGAGTTAGTTAAATTCAAAATAATGGCATTTATTTACTTAAAATATATATATATATATATATATATATATATATTAGGAATACGAAATTAAAATACTCGTATTACAATGATTTAAATTTTTCGTTCGCATATTTTTGTTGTGATAAACGATAATAAAAAGCTATTATAATTTTTTCTATGAATATTTTCAATCGCATTTATGTGTTTAAAGAAACTTTATACATTTCAGAATTTAAGTATTTACATTATTAAACACAAACTGTAACAAATATGTGCACACTTTTAATTACGTATACTATTATCTAAGGATGGGAAAGTATTTAATCTATTCAAAAACAACAGTGTATACATCGTTAAATTTCTGACTGTGTATGATATTTGAACAATTTGCGGGTAAATATGTGGCAAAGGCGGAATTTGAAATTTGGTCGTGTTTGAATTTTTCGCGATTTTCATTTGTCGTAAATAAAATTCCATTTACTGTGACTTAAAAGCGAACACGTTAGATTTACATTATAATAAAATAGAAGTAATAATATTTTAAGTATAATTATGATGAAAATAAACTAAATGTTTTAACAGTTTCAAAATGTGTATTTTTCTAAACAATATTTACAATAAATTATAGATATATCGTCGTTTACACCATATAAAAAACTATATAATAAGTTGTCTATGTCAATGACTTGAAGTGGCACAAATTATATCGTAGTTAGCGGTTTTAAAAAACTGTCAATGATCGGGGTATACATTTAAACATTTATGTATATATTGGATTTTGTTTACGGTGCTTATATTTCGTATGTACGTATATGGAAAGAAATAAACTTGTAAAACACAATATAATATGTACTTGATAAGACGTCGAGTGTTCTGTATGATAGTTTTAAATGTTATTATACACAAGTAATGTACAGCAAATGTCATATTTATGATACTCTATTTTAACAAGATTTTGACTAATATATGAAATATGTCAAGTATCGGCTTGTCAATAACAATAATTGCTCTACTAATAATCGGTACATTACTTTGCACTACCTATTGACCTAATTACGTTTCGTACTACGGTCTTACGTTATTTGTGATAATGTGTAAAATTACTTAACGAATTGCGGCTTGTGAATGACTTTTTCGTGTGCTGCCAAAATTAGTAGGTTTCGTGTTTTTCGATACCTACTCTTTATGAAAAAAAAAAAAATAACACAAGACTTTATCCGCTCAATTAATTTAGGTGAAAATAAATAATGAACACCGATTTAGATTCAGACAAGTGAAAACAATCCGATTAGTGTCACGGCACGACAGTGGAATGTTTAGATTTTGTTTAAATCGAAAAACGTTTCCTGTTAAAAATGTTTGTATAGTTAAATTCCATGTATTTGTATAAGTTAAAGACTTTCAATGAATAGAGAGACTCTTTACAGTGTACCTATATACGCTCTAACGACGTGCGAATCAACAGGAAATGTTTTTGCCGTTTTTTGGAAGATAGATAGTTAATAAATAGAGACTCTTTCCCGCATATTCATACGCTCCGATAAATGTGCAAGCCAATAGATATTTTTCTATAATCTTAAAAATGTATATAGTAGTCTAGGAAAAATGACATAGGATAATTTAAAACACGAATAGATTACATTTTATGCAACAAAATATAATTTTTATTCAGATATTAATAGTACAAGTGGTCTAGTTCTCTATTGTTTTTTTTTTTAATGAAAGCGTGTTGTTTAGATATTATGATTTTACAATCTACGCTGGCCATTTTGTCATATATAATAATTTTATTATTAATTCTATTATTTGGATGTCGTAAAATAGTTACCTAGTTGTGTTGTTTAAGTAATTTTATGTATCTTTTTTAATGTATGGCATACAGTACACTAGCTATTAGTATGTTAGGGTATATTACTAAAAATTCGAAAAATGAATTATTTTATTTTACGAGTTTCTTTAAAAGTACATTTATTGAAGCCAATATACGAGATAAATTCACATTCTGCATATATTTTTGAAGCGGTTACCGAGTATACTTATCGTTAATCTGATATTATATAGCATGAAACGAGATAATAATATTAACATGACCACAAATTGTTACGGTGGCCACACTGAAATATGAAGTATATTGAACAAAATTTTGTTTTATGTGTGATGTTCTTCGTAAAACAATAAGCTTATTACACTTTTAGATGACACAAAACATGATATATTATATGCACTACTACCGAAAAGCGAAAACCTCATTCGAAATAACCAATATAAATACATATTATATAAGGGTCATATTATTAAGGTATTATGTGAACCTATTTTTAATTTTTTTTTTTTTTTTTGTCAAGTTTGTATTACATACTCCATTAAATATATATTTTTCTAGTAAGTATAATTTTGTTTTATTTTCGTGTTTTTGATTATTTCCAAAATGAAAATTTGAGTGTGAATATCCCATCATTTTATAATATTAAACATTGAATATATACCCACATAGTACTATTTCAATGATATTTTTAACATTACATAGCGTTTTGAATTATCTTGAGAAATTTGGATATATTTTTCATTGATATAAGTCATAAGTTATGGATCAAAATTAACAGTATTAGCATTTGTAATTAATTAAAAGTCTTGATTTTATTTATATATGTAGTTTCGTAATTCAACTAAATTAACTCGACATCCATACTATTATTTTACTATAATTCAAAATATAAATTCAAACTCAAACTTATAATTTTAGGTACGAGATTCGTGATGAGGATTTAGTATTATATATTATATTATATATATCTCTTAATTAATATTTAGTAAATATTTAAAACATATATTTAAATCCAACCGGATTTATGATCCAACCGGAACTCCACTAGATAATATGAAAACGAAACCGTAAATTATAATTTTAACCTGAACCAAAAGTGGAACCGATAAACCTTAATTCGATTGAAAAATTTTTGACGTTATTATTTATAAACTATATTTGAAATAAAAATAATATTCAAAAATTTTATCGTATCATGAATTTATAATTATGATGATGAATACATTTGATTTCCTAATTTTAGTTTAAAACTCAAATTAACCACTAAAAATCTTATAATGATTTAAACACCCAATTTCTTATATTTAAATTTTTTTCTTTAAATCTACATACATTTTGAAATTTTAAAATTATTGAGATATGTTATTTAATTCGTATTTTTACAAGAGCACGTCGGTTATGAATATTTTTTAATAAACATTATAAAACACGATTATTAATATCATAAGAAATAAGGAAATAAATCAAAAATAGTCATTATATTTTTTTGAACATCAATTTTAATTTAAAATATATGGAAATTTAGTAGCAAAAGCATTTCAAATTATCATGGCGGGTTAAGAAGTTTTTTTTGATTTATTAAATTAAAATCAAAACTTTATTTGTGTTAATCGAATTAGTTTAAAATTTCAGACAAATCTACCAGTATATATTTAACGTTATATTATAATATATAGATACATATGACAAAATTAAATTTTCATTTATTTAAAAACTGAAAATAAATTATTTATATGAGTTTATTTTTAGACTTCATCACGCACTCAGACGGATGAGTAACTCAATACAAGAAAACAAGAATAGTATTCCATTAAAATTTTAATCCGCCAAATGACTGTTTTTTTAGTTGAATATATTCTTTCTGCTGCTTTTTTGTAATGTATTTGCATACAACCCAAAATAATAGCTAAATAAGTACGTATATATAAAAATATATATATATATATATATACACCCAACTTCTGTAGATAATGTACCGTGTTTCAATGATTCTGATATTTAAAAAAAAAAAAGCTTTTGGCACGGCAAAATATCTGGTGGAAAGCCATTTAATATTCGCGAAGACAAGAACATTATATGTTTATTATCATAACTTATAAAAATTATTGTAATAAACTTTAAGTTTATGTTAATATTTAAAGTGAAAAATAGTAATTAATGGAACCGTATAGATTATACATAAACGTCGTGTTCATTGTGTAATATGATTAGATATTTTTTTTCTAATAATAATAAATCGATTGTTCGATTTTTTATATTTTATAACGGAAAAAGTGAACATTTAGTGCTATTTTAGTTTTATAAGTTTTTAGTATATTATATTTTCCGATTTTAAAGTGCGTATTTAAAGATTAATGCGATAATTATATAACACTAATATACCAACATTTTATTTAGAAAAAAATTTTAATATATGATTTCTAAAAATTTTATTATATCATGTGAAAATAAAAATAACTTAATTTTAAGAAATATGTATAGTTTAACAATGTTGGTTTAAATTTTTATATTTACTCTTTTTATAAATAAAATAATAATAATAATATAAATATTATTGTTAATAAAAAGTATTTTCAATACTATGTTATAAATTTGATAAAAATTGTTAACTTTACAAAAATTCTAGTACATCTACATAAAAATAAAATTTTACATATATATATTTCGTTAAAACAATAATAACTAATTTATCCTCCAAGCAGTAAATAATACATATATAACAAAGTTGTGTTAATAAACTATTTATTTATTATGACTATAGCTATTAAAAAACTAAACATAAACAATTGATAATGTATAGTGATGGTAATTTTGTTGTTTGATTTTGTATTCTTATCAAATATTATGAATTTTTTTCAAAGAAAATTCTAAAAATATTTATTGTGTTTACTTAAAAATATTTTTTATTAGTTGGTTTTATCATTTAAATATGTATGGATACTCCATAATATACTTCATTTTTTTCAAAATATATCTGCACAATACGGACAAAGTAAAAATTAATTGGTAGTATTGTGTCTAAATATAAATGTATAGATGTTTAATGTTCTATGAAAAATAGCTTACATTGTATACATTATTATACGCATTATGTATTATTATATTTTAAACCTCAAATAATCGTATTGTCATTAATTTATTCACAAACAAAATCTTTATAATATAACCAATTTCAATAAAATATATATATATATATTAGTTAGTTTTTCCACAATTAACGAAAATAAGTACGTATATTTAAAATCTATGACAAAGTATAAAAATATAATTATTTAAATGCTGTATTCAAATTTGGGAAACGTTTAATAACATTTGATAATTTGAATATCTGCAGCTGATAGAACCCATTAATATTATGTTTAGTGAAATTCTAAAATATAACGTACACTGCATGTTGATAAATGTATAAGATTAAATGTCTTGAAAATTGTATCAAGTATTATGGACAAATTCAAATAAAACTAACAGCGAAATGGTTTTACGAAAGTGTATATCTATCAGTGGCACATAGGACTTTTTTTCGGGATGGTTAATTTATACATATTATTATCTCACTCTCGCGCACCTCATTACAAATCATATATCTCTCTAAATTAATTAACTTAATAATTGTAGTGGGACTCTATCCCATAGATAGAAATAAAAGTATGAGAAAATCGATCTACAGTAGACTTTATTTTCAAATTCAGATTAGTTTTCAGAATCATAATGATGACACTAAATTGATCGGTACATTGGAACTAGTATACTATTTATAAATAAATGTATTATGTACGTGTATCTGTATGATAGATATAGACAAAATCATCGCTTTTTATCCATTTAATTATGTATTTTGGAATGTTTAATGTCCTCACGAGCGTAGAGATAGGCTTTCTAATGATTTACAAATCGATAATTGTTTTAATACTAGTGTGGTGAATGCAATTTGAGAATGTAGTAATAGTGCATGTAATTCTCATCATATGGAATCGTAATATCACTTATTTGAAATCATCAACAATGATTTTACATGTTATTTTAGATTAGTTTTATTACATAATACATTAACATGTTCTGTAGTTTTATACTGGTTTGCAGTATTTGTTATCAAATTATGATTGTTATTTAATTTTACAATGTAAAACATATTTATTAAAAAAAAATATAATTTAAGAGAATCATATTAACATTTTATGGACAAATTATTTTGGAAGAGGTTATAATAACCCCTTAACTTCCCTATCCTGCATTTGCCTGTAGTATAATATACTATATCGTGAAGAAATATGTTAATATTTAGATTAAATGTTTATATGTATATAATATACTAAAATGAAAAAATGAATATTTGTAATTTTCTAAATAAAAATTGTAAACTCAAAAATAAGGACAACTCTCATATTTATTTATGACGATTTTTTATAATAATATATTATATATTTGATAATACAAATTCAATTAGAAAATAATATAAAACAAATTATTTGCACAACAAAAAGTTTATTTGATATACACACGATATTATATAATATTATATGAAAAAATGAAAAAAAAAAAAAATGAATTTATTTAACATGAAAATGTACGACCATTAATTATTTTGAATTATACCTGTTGTATAGTTGGGTGTATATGATATCCTAGTCGTGATTTATGTGAGAAATCAAAAAAAAAGTCTACGGGTAAAACGGATAGAATGCAATTTATTTTTAAACGAATTACAGACGTAAAATATGTTAACAAAAGCTGGTCAAATTGTGTTCCAAAATAAAGCCAAAAACTTTTACCGAACACGAACAACAAACTTATATTATTATAAGTTTCGAGTAATTTTGTTTAAAAATTATGATAATATGTCAAATGCAATCATATAATATAATATATTGTATGAAACATAGTTTTCACTTACCCTTAAATCTGTCTCAATTGATTTTAAATTTCGTTTGTTTAATAAGAAACATTACATATATAGTTGTGTATAACGGAAACTTTGTTATTTCGCTCGTAAACAATTTATTCTTCCTCGACAAATGTGTTAATAACAACACTTTTCTATTACACGAAACGCATATTTCTTAACAGACATACACATAGAACACTTTATATAATATATAAATCGGCATTTATGTCCGTAAACCACACATTTAAGTTGTAATTAAATCAAAACATACGTTATGGGAAATAATATAATAGCAATCCAAATATTATAAACTGTTTTGTAAACAATTATTACAATATATACATTGTATTACACGCACTGTATATATGCACAATATATTATTATCATACAATATTCTCAGATAACTACCGAATAATAATAATATTTATTCATTTAGTGAGATATTATTCTATGGTCAACATTCGATGATATATAACAATATTTAATAAATATATTTATTAAAATATAAGTCACATATTGCATACATTTGATTTTAAAATAACACATAGATTATTTCTATCATTCAAAATTTGATTTTAAGCAGTACATTAAAATGTCGAAACCAATAGATTGATTAGGGGAAGTGATTCTTTCCGACTATTTGGTATAATAAAATTCGTAATTTAAGTACTTACTCATTGTTTATCGTAGGAGAACTCGTTTCTAATGACCTCATTAATATTTATTTTATTTTAAACACAGTACTTTCTAATGAACAATTTTAAAATTGCTGTATAAATATTATATTCTTATTTCGCGAATATAATTGGAGAAAAATAGGTACTTATGCAATTTCGAGTGTTCGTGAATAATGTCAGGACTTAATCATGATTGCCGCTTAAACTGTTAATTAGCAATAGCACACAAAAAATGGTACGCATATTTAATAATAATATGATAAAAAAAATTATATTAATTAATACTTGTGTATAAATAAAATATAATACTCAAAATCGTTACTATAAGGGTGTAAAATATCATAATTTGATGAAACCAATAGAATGCGAACCCTTAACACATGTAATTATAGCATATTAATATGTTTTTTATGACGTATAATTTTATCTGTGTATAGATTTAATATTATTAATATTTTATATTTAAAATGAAATTATTTTTATTTATATCCTCCCCATTTTATCATTCACACAATATTTGATATCAAAATGGAGTATTGTGAAAAATACATTCATATTTCACCATTACTTGTAACGTTTCAAATACAGAATAATTAACTTTAATCCATTCATATTCCGATTGTCATTATTGTATTTGATACGAAAATGATATCGCAGCAGCAATATTGTCACAGATATTATGGAACAAACGAATCGAAAATTAACTATTCGATCCACATCAATAATTATACTTACCTATTTATTATACATCATTTTAATGTATAATAATGTACATCCTTTTGCTTACTACATCAGTTATTTAAGATATATTAATCAAAGAATCGTTTATATTTTAATGAATTGGTTTGTGGTTACCTATACCTCTATCAATTTAATGATCATTTGATTAATATCGTTTAGTCAACATTTTATCATTTGGTACCTACCGAAAAATATTAAATTCCTTACACAATCATTATATTTATTATTGATAATGACTGAAAACATCGCGCACTGTTGAAAACTATATTGTATCATAATTTATAATTGATGATTGTATTAATAATAAGTAATTTTTTTTTTAATAATCGAGTAAATAAGTATTACAAACACTAAAATAATATGAAATAATCGTTGTACTTGAGTGTTATAATATATAACTTTTGCTACGACTATCAGTTATATAAATGTGCAACCATTAACCATTGTTGACGGAGACAAACTCTACAAATCTCCACTAAAACTGTTGGTGGTTACAATATAAAAGTCAAATATATAATCGTAAAAGTCCTGGCTGATTTATACAAATTATAACCAAAATACGGCAGTGATTTTATTATATAAACAGGTATTTATATTTTATAGTAATTATACGGGATTTATTTTATTTTTAGTAACTATTTTGGACTTTTACTATTATAATATATTAATCAATAGTCATATATATATATATAAAATAAAAATATTCAGTATTGATGTGATATATCAAGATAGTATTGGCGATGAAGCATTCAAAAATTAGATATCGAATTAATTTTATTTAATTTTATTGCGTAATAAAATTGTAAACGGTAAATATTTATTAATATATCGGTATGTTTTATTAAGTCAACATTTTTATTTTTATTAGGTAATTACTTATTTTTATGAGTATGCTAGGCAATAGTTTTATGTTAATTCAATAGTTTGCATTAACTACCTATATGTGTAGGTAACGAAATGTTAATAATCCAATAATCAATAAAGATAAAGAATATATCATAAACATGATAATATACTAAACGCGACTTGGGATGCATGTATCACCGCGGGGATCGAAATTATTGCTATCACAAGGCTACTGCAGTATAACTAAGACTGTGTTTATACATATACAGCTGAGGAAATCGTTAGTGGCTGAAACGGTTATATAAGGAAACAAACTCTAAGCACCTGCAGTGCGAGAAATAATCATTTGGGCACTATTTATATACCTGGGTGCTTGCCTTTTATTTTTATCTGTTTAAACATTTATATGTTATATATAAATATATTGGTGTGTTTATATATGTATGTGTTTTCGAGTATATAATATACACGTAGGGTCGTTGAGATGTAGTATAAGATGTTTGGAAAGTGAGAAAAGGATTGGGAGCAAAATCTGAAAAAAAAAAAACAGTTGACTGAGTACTGTACAAAATCAACAAACAGTTTATATTTTAATAATAATGTGGTATACATACAAATTTTCCACAGTAAAACGATCGTGAGGTGTAGAAAAATGGTAAAAATTACACATAACGTTTCGAAAAAAAAAAAAAAAAAATCGTTATCGTCGCCCACCACAAAACTGTCCTTTAAATTCCTCAGTTTCACTGCAGATTTCGATTTTACTTCTAAAAATATTTTTACGACCATTATACAGATAGATTTTGGACAAAAAAAAAAACACTGTATAATATAAGATATATATTATATACGATTTATACGATATATTTGTACACGACGTCTTCTTAAATGTTCATTTCGGGAGTATTTATGGAAAATACGTCCAGTCGGTTAAATTTACATAATGTATAAAAGTATTTCGATGTTTTAAACTAATTTCACCATGATTATATTAATACTCGACCGATATGGCATATTGCGCTATATATAGAATATATGTGTGCAAAATGTGCTTTACAGGCCAGATTATATGGTTAAATATATTTTCGCATAATTATAATAATAATACGAGTATATATCTCAGAATTTAATTTAGGTTACTGTGGTCTTAATATACAATTCAAGAATTATTAAAACTAAATTCTCGAAATTATTTATATCGAATGGGTGTTACGGGGGATGGTCTTATGTAGTTCAGAATTATATTATTATGCCCAGATCTAAATATATTCTTTATTTCACAAAAACTATATCATTCCGTATATCTGTATATCTTGACGAATTGCTTTTCGAAAAATATTATATATATATATATATATATATTATATATATATATGTACACAATTACTATTCAAATAACAATTTACAGTAATTTAATTTAAATTTCCGAACAAAACAGTTGTTGTATTTTTTTCTTATTTTAACTTACTTTCTATTTTTACGTAGGTATCTATTTTTATTGTCTATCGAAAAAACGTCTAATTAAAGTATAATCCAACAAAATTCCATAGTTAATATATATATATATATATATATATATATTATATATACATAATATTGTATCATATTTTTAGTAATTAGAAATATAAGCATACACAAAAGTTGATTAAACTTAAATATTATGAACCATAAAAGTTAATTAAACAGATTTAAATGGTCAGGGTTAATAGTTTCTTTACGATTATCAACTAGAAACTTGAAATTTTTACAGAAAATGTATTTATAAAACTTGAGAAGTTTTTAACTGAGTTAAGTTAAGACGTCAAGTTATTAATAAAAGTTTTGTCGTTAAAATGTTATCAGAATCTTTTTTATTAACTCAAATTGAGTTAATAGTAAACTTAAAATTTGATAATTCCATTCTATGTGAAATTAGCTATTTATAAAAATATAATATGATATGGAATTAATTATATATTGAAAATAAAATAAAATTTGTTTTCAAATAATTTTAAATTATCTTTACTCATAATAATTTTTAATTAACTCATTATAATTAAGTTAGGTAATTAATAATTATAACTCATTAAGTTAACAATTTAGTTATAGTTTTTAAAAAAGCTTATGATATAATTTATAATCACTTTAAATAATTTATGCTATGCAATATCCTATTAAATGACCGAAGTGATTCCACCCCAACACACTGATTTTTAATAATTTGGGTCTATCAAAATAACATTCTAATAAAAATATTCAGCAACGATAATATGAATTATCTTGAAATTTAAATTGCATTGTATTGATTATTTTAGAAATATTTTTGTCTCTCTTAATTAGGATTTACCGCGGTTCCACATTTTCAAAAACAAACTCGCATTAGTGTTTCCATTAATATCAATTTATAAGTTCAAAAATAAAAAAATTGTATTAAACAATATTATGTAGGGTTCCACTTCGTATATTTGTCTTTTGTTTTTACATATTCATTCATATTTTTGTTACTAGTATTTTGCTTTTTTTAATAGATTTTTTCCTATTCTACCTTTTGTTCTCGGTTTCAATACAATGTTAGGTACATATAAATTGTTCATATATTTTTAGCATAGAAATCTATTTTGTAATCTTATAATACAATTATTTTAAGAAAAAAGTAAAATCGAAATTTAAAAAATATATTGTATTATTCGTGTTAAAGTTCAATCATGTGAAATGTTTTTTCGAGAAAACAAATCTTTGCCAGAGAAAATATTCTATCTCGCTACAATACATTATTTTCGCTGTCTATATTTGATTTCATAATAAACCTTATAGCCCGTGTATTTTTTTAAATTAAAACAAATGATAACTGAATTTTAAGTTACCAAAAAAAAAAAAATAATAATAATAAAAATGAGAAAATACATTTTGTTATTTTCATTTGAAGTATATATTTTTTGATTAATATCAGAGGCCAAAACCAAGAGTTAAAATTTACAATTTACCATTTCAAGTTGAAATACACATTGGCAATGTGTTAAATTCGATTATGAAGCATATTGATATAATGTATGCATACGCTAAGACGTGAATGATATGAACAAGTCTCTAATCTATTATCATGCCGTACACCGTAAAATTAAATCTATTTAATATTTTGGCTAGTACAACACAACTTCTCGTCTCAAAATACCTTTTATATAGGGAATATATCCAAAATATATTACTATAGATCTTCTATAATTTCGAAGAGATTTATACGGACATATATATACTATCAAAGCCTTATTCTCACCGAAAACGGAAAGATGATAATTAAATGAGAGGTTATCCTTAAACATAAGAGCTAAGTAGTTATAATTTATAGAAATATACGATATAATATCAAAATCGTGAATCGATTTTTCAGAAATATATATTAATTCATAAGATAATGAAATTTATTGAATAAATTGTAATTACCGAGTGATTAATTTTATATTTAATATTGTGAACATTTTAAATTCTGTATAGTGAATATAATTCGTCAAATAAATCTATTATTATATTATAACGAAGTACAATTGTAATTTGTGCAGTTAAAATGCAATTTAATCATGTATATTGGACATATTATTAGTAAAACTAATATTGAACAAGCTATTTATAAACCTACTTAAATGTTTAGAGTTCAACATAACCTAATGTGCCATATTTAATATTATATATATTACATATATTTTAAAAACAATATGTTTAATAGTGGTTATAACATTTTTTACATTTCATGTCCGTCATTTTATGGGTTTTTGTGTCCGAATGAGACAGTAATATATCATTAATATGTGATCAAACGAACTTTATTATAACTAAAATATCGAACTCGATTTAAATAAAAGTACTATTTTATTACATATTATTCTCAAGTTATTTCATCTATGTTATGTCAAATTAATGTTAATACTTTCTAAATACAGAACAAGGAAGTTACTTATAACTTTTTAAAAAATACAATTATTATATTTAAATTTTAAATAATTTTTTGGCATTTGGTGTGATAATATTAGTTAGAAGTTATAGTCTTATTTTCTTAAAAATATGTAAGATAGAAAAATATTCAATATACTTCAAAAAATACAAAAAAACGGTAAAATTTCAATGTTCAATTTACCGTTAGGGAAAAATGTTTTTAGATTGTTATTATGATTTAATTATTTTAGTATATTTATTTTAGTATTGAAGTAAATCGAACTATATTTTGAGAAGGTACATATAATTATTTTTTTATATTTACAGTATTGTAATTAAACTGAAATTTTTTAAGTTTGTAACAATACACTAGAGGTATCTAGTGATTGTAAATTGAATAATTTAATATACGACTTAAATAATTATAAAATAATGATTTTAAATATAAAATGAATATACGATTTTAAATTTTAATACAGTTATCTGGTTATTATCAAACATAGACAAAATATTAAAAAAGAAATGGTTTTATGATATTTTTAGAAGAACAATCATTAACTCTAATATTCCGAATTTCACTCACAATTTTAGATTCTTAAAAAAATGTCTTTATAGGTTTTGAAACTTTCATCAAATATTTAATGTAATACTACCTATATTAAAATTATGCCAAACAAATTAATTTTAATGGGAATTTCGTAAATTTTCATAAAATTTAAAAGAGATTTAGAATTCCAACAATTTCAAATTGTTTAAATATATTTTAAAGTAATTTAAAAGTACTCTTATATCAATATAATTTTCGTATAATGACGATATTTGTTTAAAAAAAAAAAAAAAAAAAAATATTTACTCATTTTTAATAAATAGTGTAGAAAGATGTAATAAAAAATAAAAGATAAAGAACACAATTATTTAGCAACTAATAGAGTCGATTTCTGATATATAAATTTTGACACATTTTATGAGATGTTGTTAAAAATCAATAAAAAATCGATATTTTAACGGCTCATAAAACGTGTAGAAAATAACAAAGCATATCTATGTTGAATATCTATATTGAATAAAATTCAAGATAATGTTATTAAATATAATTTGAATTTAGTTTCATATTTCTTATATACATATATGAAAGTTGATAAAATTGAAAAATACAAAAAATACTCGTACTAATGCAAGTATTTCATTGAAAAAATTGGAATTACGTCCTCTTAAATAAAATTATCAGTATTTTTCAAAGTTTTAGGCCATTTAGAATAATTATCAACAATGACAAATTTATGTACTAAAAGAGGTAATTTCAAGTTTTTAGAAATTATATTTTAATACAAGTTTTATCGTTCGTTACTCCAACTATCTAACTATATTAAAAATATAATAAAAATCAATAGTCATGTTCGTTATTATTTATTTATTTTATTGCTATTTAACGTATTTGACAACATTTAGTATTCAGTGTAAAATTATGATAAAAAACCGTAGGTAATAAATTGTTGTTAGGATTTTATAATTTATACTGAAGATGAATTTTATAGAAACATGAATTTACCATGAATATTTACTCTACAATGTACTATAGTAATACCTTAAAATGAAGATTTTCAATTTTGAGCTACCTAAAAAAATTTATATATTTTTATAATATAATAAAAGTAGTAATATAGGATTGAATACCTGAAATTTCTATACAAGGTTAATTGCACGTTCATCTAAATAAGCTTAATGTGAATATATTCATACCAAATATTTTATAACCAACTATATTAGTAATACATAACATACACCAGAATGTAAGATAGATATATGTAATGTACAGCAAACTAAGTACAGAATTGTTTTATTGAAATAAATAAATTATGACTGCTTTCAATTTTAATATATCCATCAAAAGCATCCTACCCAATAACCGAAGTGCATTTAACCCTACTAACACAAATTACACATTGTAAAAAACCACAAAATGAATACTTACATACAATATAACATACGTATACAGCCTTCCAATGTTACTTGAACTTTACTAACTTTGTTTATTATCATTTTAAATATAATTTTAAAGTGATGAAATGTACACAAATTTGCTCATTCATTCGATCGTTTATATCACATTGCAATTGTAGAACGGCAAACCTTTGTTATCCTGGTTCTTTTCGTTATTTTATCGTATGCAATGTAGGAGGTTGCTTAGCTATAAATCTGAATTTTTCTCTGCTAGATCGGGTGTTCCTCAGAGCAATATTATCTATCACCGATGTTATTTTTAAATAGTGAAAAAATGTTTATCTCGTAGAACTTGCATTTTTTTTCTTATATAAAGTATAAAAATTTGTTCAAAATTCAATTTATATTAGTAAATACAGTATCTTACACTGCTACCTTAACAGTTCTATATCGTGGGTAAAATCGTATGGTTTTTCATATAATGTTTGAAAATGTCCACTGAAGACTTTTACTATACAACGCATAATCGTAATTAATTCGTTCAATGAATGAATCAATTCAAGTCAATGAAATCTAGGCATTTAACTAACCATTAACAAAGTCATTTTTAAAACATATGTCTTGAGATTTTTCCACTCCATTATATCCCAATTTTATAATTTAATAATATAATAATTGGGTCAAAAAAATATGTTTATATGTGTTATGTTTAGATAGTTTAAATATCTACTTAAAATTATACATACTAAAATAGATTTAATGATAAAATTAAATTAATATTAAATTTTAATTCTTCTGAAAATCTTAAAATGTATTCATGAAATCGCTGCTGAATTATATATTACACCTATGGCTTTTATAATAAAATTGTAAATATTAAAGGGTTATGACTTGTTCCTCTATAAAATATTTATTTTGTAAAAAATGATAATTCTGGTTATCCGGATTTTACGATGCACCCAAACTTTACCGCGTCAACAATCTTAAATTTTGATGGATATATAAAGCGGAAAGAGGAGTAAAATGAATTTTCACGAGTGTGTCATATAAAATAGTACTAAAAATCATACGAAAATGATCCTAATATAACAACATTCGAAGAAAATACTTTTTAGCTTGAAACATAAAACGTTGACATAGAGTAATATATTTCAAGGAACTAGATATGTATTTTTGTAATCTTAAACTGAATTTATACATATATCTTCTCCATACCACATCGTTTTACTAGGTACTAAAAACTTATTTTTAAATATTAAACAATATATTCTAACATTCTGGATAGAATAAGCAAATTTTGATGAAATTTTTATTAAGAAAAGAATTTGTTTCCAACTACATAATCTATATATATATATATTTACTCATGAATATAAAAATTATACAATTTCGGTATACATGATATACATGTAATCATAATCTATTAAGTTATTTATCCACTATGCCAAAAATTAATGAATAAAAATACATCAAAACAAAATATAGATATATTTACAATATCTTTATTGAAATTGTATTCAACCAAAGATAAAGATTTTTTCTATAAAAAATTGAATTTGTCAACCAAAATAAAACCCTATAGTACAGGGTACCCTTAAATTAAATGTAATGACAGGAGCAATTGTTACTGAAAAACTTTTGGGTCAACAAACATAAGATGTCTCCTATAAAATCAATAACGGCACTTTGCAGATTTTAAGACGGAAATAATGAAAATCATAAGTTTTATATTTTTTTAATTTAGTTTGTTGTAATGAGTCGTACGCCCTTGTAAATCGGATTCTAAACATATAATATGTTATATTATTATAAAATAGAAGCACATTTTCAAAAATCAATTGTATAAATTATTAGTGTTATACTGTTACAATATATATGTTTTATGCGATTATACCTCAATATTTAGTCAAAGAAACTATAATTTAATATAATGTATGGTTTTGATTTATATTCTCATAATTTTATGATTTTTCATCTGAAAAGTTTTTATCATATTTTTAATGACAAAATAATTAACATTAATATTGTAAACAATATTTTACATTTTCACATATGTGTTTCGACTAACCAGCTATGTTTCTCTACGGCTGAACTTGAATCGAATTGGATCTATTATATCAACCAATTGAGTTAATTGGAAACAATATCATCCCTCCGATATACATAATAAATGTAAATATTCAGTTCAATAATTCCATTGTTGAAATACATGCATTTTGTGACCCATTCAAAAGCGGTTACGGTGCATGTATATATCTGAAACACTAAACACATGATGATAAAATTAATGTCAAATTATTATGTTCAAAATCTCGAGTTTCCCCATTGAAAACGATGTATATTCCAAGATTAGAACTATGTGGAATGTTAGCTCTCGCATGCCATCCTAACCGAATTCGAACAAATTTGTCAATACCACCAGAACATTGTAATTTCTCGAGTGATTCAATGTAGCACTTATTTGGATCTTAACACCACTTACTCAAAAGAAAACAGCAGTAGCAAACAGGATCACTGAAATTCAGCATTTAGCAAGACAAACTAATTGGTATCAAATTGGCACAAGGGAAAATCCATCAGATTTAATTTCGCATGGTACCTTGCCTAATCAACTGATAAAATCAAATTTATAGTGGTATGGACCAGATGGGCTTTTACTAAAACCAGTTCAATGACTAACCAGACTATACACCAATCAACCAGCTACTGTATTACTCAATAAATTCCAGTAGAACATTCATGTGCATACAATATATCCTTTTTTGGGAAACTAATATGAATTACCAAATTATCAAAACCAAACTCAATAAATCGAATCATATTACCATAGCCATTGCATAACAGACATATCAAAAGTGTACATGAACTGTGCAAAGGTTACTCCACGTCCATACACACCATACATGGGAAACCATTGCAACGTATAAAACCATCACGTCCATTTATAATTGTTGGTATAGACTTCGCCGGTCCTTACTTGGCAAAAGAACAATTGGGACGCCATATCAAACCCCTCAAGATGTATTTAGCTTTGTTAAATTGTTTTCCCACGACGGCAGTAGATCTAGAAATGGTTACTGACTTAACTTCAGCAGCTTTTCTTGCCGCTCTCAACTGATTCTCCAATAATTGCACAGGGTGTCCCTCAAAAATACATAGTGATAATGATCAAAATTTCATAGAGGCTCAGAATGAAATAATTAAAATCACACAATAAGCCACGTTGTAACATGGAAAATTAAACCTTATGTCAGCCCTCATTTTCGTGGTATTTGGGAAGCGTCTATAAAATCAACTAAAACCCTAATAAAGCTCATTATTGGAATGACTTTTTTAATATTTGAAGTATTGCAATCTCTTTTTACACAATTCGAGGCATGTCTGAATTCCAGGCCCCTTAACTGCAATCTCTTCCGATGCAAATAAATCATTTATATTAACATCTGGTCACTTTCTTATAGGTGCGCCTATCACAGCTCTACCAAGAGCCAATTATTTATCCTATACTATAGTATATCACATGAAAAAACATTGAAAACATTTGCAATATATAATGCACCATTCCTGGAAAATTTGATCTCAGCAATATCTGTACTTGCTGCAAACCAGGCGTATATGGAATAGTCACACATCCAATCCGAAACCAGGAGATATCGTACTACCAATGGACGACAACACACAAACACCAAACTATAAAATAAGCATTATAACAATATTGCATCCAGGCAGGGGTGGTTCGAGTAATCATAATTAAAACCACCAACTCTACCCTCGACCGGTCCTTAACTAAATTGTTTCTTCTTCTACTGAACTCTAAAGTCCTTCAGGCCGGCATCATGTTCAATAAATATCGACTGTAAATATTATTTGTTGTTTGTATTATATATTTGAATTATTATTATTATTAGTCTTAATCATTGTTAATGTTTATTATAAACGCATACACTACTATCATCAGATAGTAGAAAATTTTACGAGCTTTAATTGTTAATTATTATCTGGTTTTTTTTTTGTTTTTTTTGTGGTTGTATGTGTGTGTTTTTACCTCTGTATTAATTTAGTATGAATTTTAACGAATCTTACTTTTTCGCATTATCATACAATGTTTATTAAATTACGACAAGATAAAAATATATATAGAGTCTACTACAATTATTTGCATTCGCGTTTATTTTAAATCGACAAATGCTATAAATATAGTACAGTATATATCTACATTTTAAGAAAATAAAGTTTTATCATAATATCTTTTAAAGACTAATATAATTTAGTTTTGATGGTTTAATAGAAATTACTGGTTATGTTATATAACTAAACTTATTCGTTTTGTAGAAAAAAATATGTAAACATTTTTTTACCATTTGGGGAATTTGATTTATGTTAGTATAATATATAGCTCTAAATTATAGTAAAAGGTTAAAAAAAAAGTTACATTTTTATAAAGGTTCTTAAGAATTTGTAAATTTTTCATGAAATAATTATTGATTTAAACTTTTTAATGGATTTATAGTGTGTCCAGAACTATTAAGCATTTTAAATTTCAATGTTCCTCAATATAATACTAGGTTTTTTAATACTTTTTATATTCCTTCACATAAATTAAATTATATCATAGCTTTGGCTATTAAATGATTCATACCCAAAGCTAATGATGTACCAATTGCTCTATTCAATATCGGTTCTATTTAATGTTTCAATAATTATGTAAATACATTTTGTAAAATATGTATTATTTTAAATTTATATTTATTCATTATTTAAACATATCAAATGTATTTATTATGATTTATTTTTATCAATACAATTAATATGTTTTTGTGATTAGGATATAATTCCTGACATACATAAATAAATAATACATTTTATCTGTAATTATATTTTTTAGTTGTTATTTATGTTTATCAAAGTTTCAAAACTTATTTCATATGAAAATAAAATATAATGACCGGATCGCTCATTGTATACATTCAATTAGGTTGTATTAATAATTCTTGAATTGTTATTCTATGTAAAAGTAGGATAAAAAAAAATGTTGTACTCTTACGTTTAGCTACATGATTATATTATAGCTAGTTTATGGAATTGTCTGTATAATTTAATATTATACAGATAAATAGATACTTTTATAATTATTTTTAAAGGTAAAAAATATTTTATATATAATCAGATATTCAATCTACGAGTTAAAATTAAAAGATACTTAGATATACTCCTATTTAGTACGGATAAAAAAAAATATTCAACACAATATATATATATATATATTATTATTATTATTTTTATATGGATTGAGTATAAGTATAATTATGCATTTGACTTACCTACTTCTATAGGTTAGATACAAGGTAAAGCAAATAGTTATATTTTGAACATAACTCTATTGAGTGTGTACTATACGTTTTATGGGCAATATATATATCATTTTTTTAAATACACATTTTACTTCTTATAATTTTGTAAAAATGTCCATATTAGGCTAAGCGTAAAACAATTAATAAATTGATTAATAAGAAAGATAATACAAAAACATTTTTTCTTTATATTTTGTTACCCATCTAAAACATGGTTAAGAAATAATTAGACACAAAATAAGATAATAAATATATCGAATTTCCCATATCATAAAAATATCGTTAGTTTGAAATACAATTTTTGAGCGTATATTATAAATAATATAAATATATATTATACATATAAATATATATATTTTTATTTTTTTGATGTACGATAAACGTGACAGTTTCTATTGATTTAAAAGGGGCTCCCGTATTGCACTTATAGTGAACCAAATATCCAGATGGGCGACCATTAAATAAATTTATGGCATTCACACACACATTTTCAATTGCCGTTTAAGTATTTGGTAACATCTGTGTTCTGTATTTTTTTTTTTTTTTTGTTATTTTTATGTTATATCTATTGAGCCAAGTATCAATTAGGATAAAAGCATATTGCAAAAAAGTACCCGTTTATTCTACATACCATATAGTGTTATGTACCCATCTACTCTACATAATAATATAGTGTTTTATATATATACAAATTATATACTTAGAAATTATGACAATTCTTCAAAAAAAAAAACTCAACATATGTGAGTAATTCATTTAATGTAGGTATGTTTTTATTTTGTTACAGGTAATAATAATGAAAGTCCACAACTTAACGAATAGTGCAATTTTTTCGGAATACTATATAAGGTACTTTTTTATTTTTTTATGTTATATTTTTTTCAATACGTAAAATAAATATGCATTTCAGATTCTTTTCGTTAATAAATATATGTTCTAAGATTTGAAATTAATTAATTGTATTTAATTATTTAGCATGTAGAAATCAAATTGAATATATTGGAATTTCATTATTTAAAACATTTTTGTATTTTCAATTAGTATTATGATGAAGAATATAAAATAGTCGTGTACTCGTTATTAATAATAATAATAAGATAATACACTTTTACTTGATAATTTTATATATACTACAGTATGAAAATTAATTGAAAAGTCTCACATAACATCTATAATTTATATTTATAAATATATTTGAAATTAAAACATTCAACATTTCTGAAAATGTAATTTAATAATAAAAAAAATATTTAAAAAAAAATATATATAAATATATGGTGCCCAGAGTATTCAAAAAAAAATATAAGTAACTCAGATTATAAATAAATTAAAATTAATAAATATAATCAGTACACAGTATATTATATTAAATCATTATTAATAAATAATGAGAAATAAGTTATTAAAGATGAATAAGAACATAGATATATAGATATCTATGTTCTTAGTATACAAGAGATGTTGAAATTATATTATAATGTATTGGAAAATATCATTATCTTTAAAATATGTTTGTATATTTAAAATACTGTTAAAACTATTATGTTTTACTCCAATATAAACGAGTCATTTTTCTAATAGGTACTAAATTTACGTACATGCATTTTTAGTTATTTAGTTTTATTGAATCTTTTTCTAAATTTAAATATAAACTATGATTACATTCGAAAAATTGAATAGAAAAATCAGATTTAGAAGAATAATATATATATATTTATTTTTGTATCGAATTTTGTAATTTATATTCGTTTTTCAATGTAAAATTTATTGCAGCTGCATATTTTTTTGACCGTTTTAGTACCAAAATTATTTTTATTATTAATTAGTTTATGTGCATATATGTGATATTAATGTCAACACAATTGCATTTTAAGAACTAAATTGAAATGTTATGTAGAAATATTTATGTGATATTAAATAAATGTTTAAAAAAATACTCATCATAGTATATTATACTGACACAAAAAGATATCTATGCGACATTAATTTGTAATAATACATAAAAATAATCTATGTGCCAATATGTGTTCTTAACATCTATATTCTATACGATAGTATTTAAAAGCTCAAAATATGTGACTTCCCATAATTATAACCCGTCCAGTTCATCTGCGCCCTCGGTGACGTCACAAGTTTGACCAGATCAGGGGTTCAAAAATATTAATTGAACGTGTGATACCTACAATGCGCGACTTTGATATTATCATGAATAATATTGGATATTCGGTATTTTTCGGGAGTATAACCTCAAAAAATAGTATGTAGGAAACACATCTGTGTTTCCGCAATTTTGATAAGCCCTACAAATTTAAAAATGGAACGGTCGCCAAGGGCGCAGATGAACTGGACGGTTTATACTTATGTGTGATATTCAATGGATATAAAGAAAAATTGTAAATACACAATAATTGTAATTACATTCTTCTTGCAATATCGCAAATAAATTTCCATGCAATTTCAGTGTATATATTATTAATAACAATAACTATTAGATATTAGAATAATTGTCGAATGCTAGGCATATTATACGATTACATTAGGTAGGTAGGTAGGTATATAACATTCCGTCTATCGACTACCATCTACCACTTACCAAGTGATTAAAACTTGACTAAATCTAATTATATCATTAAATTGAATAATATAATAAATTACAAATACTATCTATAATATAATATATGGTTATAGTATCTATAATAAAAACAAAAATACATAGCTGAAATTTAACGCACATATTCGTAGAAAAATATTAATTTATAATATTAAATGCTAAATTATATTTAAGCAGAGTAGGTGGTAAAAATGTTTATACAATATTATAGTATAAAAGGAATATTAATTACAATTATTGTTTATAAAATATACAATCTATTTCATAAAACTATTATTATTATTTATTATTATATAACTGTTGTATATTCAATAGTACACGCATTAATCAATTCTTGCATAACATAAATTATTACGGTTTACCTAAAGGAAAACGTTAAACATCAAAATTTAAAAATTGCTTACGAACACAATTAAATAGGTACATAATATTTTTACTAATCGTCAATCTGAGTAGGTATCCCAGTCGGTAACGTATCGGTTATTTAAATGCTAGGTATAGGTAGGTAAGTAATTCGAAAATGGAAAAAATTGCAAAAATTTGATTTCTGCATGCCAGCCAATAGACGGTATTCGCCTAACGACTTTTTTTCGTTTAATCTTCCATTCTATACAATCTAAACGATCTCTATGAGCCATGAATGTAAAAATCTGTAAGACTGCCTATAGAAGTTCCAATATAATAAATCATTAGAATATAGATTTGCGATATCACACACAGTAACTTACTATCCATTAGTTAGGACGGGGATATTAAGGGTGCTTGTAAATTTTCAGTGATGTTTACAGGCACTAAATTACAACTTCACATGTCTTAATAATATAATTATATGATATCTCTGAGATTGATATTTGCACACAGGGTAATTAATTTAATTATTTTTATTTGGAAAATTAAAGTAAAATAAAATAATCTTATCATTATACTACCTAGTAATTCTTCAATTAATTATTGGTCAATGAAATACTAAAACTGTTTATCAATTAAATTTACTAATAGCTTAAATAACAATATTAAGTGTAAAAATTATCCTTATAACTAATATTAATTCAATTGAAACCATAAATAGTAAATCTGAAAAATACAAAAATTAATTTTCTATAAAATTGTGAAAGCTATGGAGTTTATAAGCGTTTATATTTGTAAACTTTTTGGCCCCCATATGAACATTTTCAGTATGGTCATAATTATCTGCCTTAAGAAATAAATATAATATATCGTATTTTTGAAGATAATTTTTTTCTATTAAATTGATTTTCGTATACAATAAAATTAGACATATGTGCAGGAAATTAAAAAGAATAATATTTGAATTCGTTTTTATACTAGGGAGCATATTAAATATTCATTCAAAAACTCATGTAGTTTCATGTAGAGGATTTATTATGTATACCTATTACCAAACCCTCGGTCCGTCCGTGGTCATTACCAAAATTCAGTAGTATACCACTATGTCATAATCAAAAAGTATTTCAGAGAAGTTTCAAGAAAACCATGAAAAGTTTTAGGATTTCGTCCAACAAAAGTTTTGTACGGAGAATTTCAAAACTTACATCTGTTAGAGTAGGTAATAGTTAAAATTAATATCATTATAAATCCAATCATAAATATAAGTTAACTGCATTTAAAAAAATATTTTATTATCTTGAGCGCAAGTCAAAAATATTAATTTAAGTTAAAAATAATTCATGAAAAAAAAAAATATATATATATATATATATATAAATATGTATATGTGTGTATTATATATATACGACATTAAAAAATATTGTAATATTTAAAAACCATTATTAAGATTTTTCAAAATTCGTCGTATATAGTTCAAATTAGCTAATCTGAAAAAATATTTGTTAAAAATAATTTACAGTTTTATTTACAGATCTCATCAATCAGAATCATTTTAAAACTATTTGTCTTGAGTTATAAATCATGACAGTTCTCAAGTGAGAATTTAATTGAGTGTATTGAACATTATGCAAATATTTAAATAGTTATAGATGTTCATATTGGCTTAAAAAAAATTTACATGACTTGTTTTGGTGTGATAACGACTCTAGTTATTTATATTTTAATTAATTTTACTTTTCTAAGAACATATTTTAATTTAACAAAATAATACGCTTGTATGATATTATATTAGGTTTAAATCTTTTGTCAACATTGATTGGAAAGGTTCTTTCGTCCCATTTAAAATAATGACAATAATTGGCCATATTTTTACGGATATTGACGAAGATAAAATCGAATAACATATAAAAAATTTAGACCGGATTTATAAAGGAGTCAATTTTTTTCAATCGATTTAATAAAAATAAATATATTTAAAACGATACGTCATACACGTTAAATTTTCTAAGTGAATAATTAAATTTTTAATTTAAATTTTTTGTATACTAAATGCTGCTCATAAATTGTCTTCTTACTTCAGCTCGGTCTATAACACTGAATCATGCCAATACACGAGCTCTCTACCTTCCTCTACATTTAATCTACCCAGTAATTACTTCATCGATATTAATGATATTTCCTCTGGACTTTTTTCCTTCTTTGGGGTTAAATCTAATGATCCAGTGGCCTTTCTAGTGATTTTCTTTGTAAACTCTTATCATTTCTCTCTCTTATACTCTATTATATTTTTAGGTGGTCTCTTTATGTAGGTGTTTTTCCTGACACGTGGAAGCTATAAGCTCTATTTCTCCTATATTTAAATCTAGTAATTTCTCATTGGTGGAAAATTACAGACTTATATCTTTTCTATCTCATGTTGGTAAAATTTTTGAATCGATAATCTATAAATATATCCATCCAACTGTGAACTCCATTATTATGAACGAACAATATGGTTTCTGACCAGGTAAGTCAACCACTGTCTGTTCCATTGCCATTAAGTTTTTGATGTAGTCAATTCATACTCACAAGTTTATATAATCTACCTAGAAATCGCTAAAGCCTTTGCCAGAATTAACTAATTAACATTATTTAAAATTTTAGAAGACTCAGGATTTAGTGAACCTTTGATCTCTTGGTTCCAATCTTTTATTAAAGATAAAATCTCATGGGTCTACCTCCAGCCTCCATAGTGTTAAATCTGACATATATACTCCTTCATTTGGTGCTCAGGGTGGTCACCTTTCACCTATACTCTTTCTAATTTATGTTAATAATATTAACCGCACACTTAAACACAATTTACTTCTTGCATTTGCTGATGATTTAAAATTATTTTTACGTATTTCTTTATTGATTGTTGTAAATGATTATAAATTGATCTCAATAACTTAGTCATATAGTCAAATATTCTAAGCCTTCCGCTGAATATATCCAAGTGCTTAACTATGTCATTTAAAATACGTTGTATCCCTATATATCTATTTCCGTTATACTATTCATGGATATGATTTGTCTCTATTTAATAACACCATTTGTCACATTAGTTTTAATAGATGTCCTTCATTAAGTCCTAATCTACATATCGAAATAACCTGTTGTAAAGCACTGACAATTTTGGGATTTTTAAAACGTATTTTCTCTGAATATAAATTATCTACGTTTCTAAAAACTCTTTATTGCGCACTAGTATACTTAAATACAACTCAGTTCTCTAGGATCCATGTACTTTTGATGTTCGTCTACAATTAAAAATAGTTCAACGTGAATGTCTCAAATATGTAGCTTTTATTCTCAAAATTAATCATCTACCGCATGATTATATACCTGTTCTTTAGAAACTCAATTTAGTTAGTTTAGCTGATCGTAGATATTCGACTTACTAAGAATTTTTTGAACAAACTTTTTTCTGATAATATTGATTATCATCCTTTCCTTCTCTCCAAAATGAATTTTGATGTTCCCTTTTGAAATACTCGTTCAACAACTATTTTTTCTCTTCCATTTCGCGACACTAATTATGTACATGTAAGGAACTTATATACCGTCTTATGTCTATTGTTAATACTAACCCATCTTTCATATACTCCTCATAATTCTTTTTAATTCTCTTTACTTGCTACTTATATATTTATATTATTTTATAATGTTTAAAAATCTTTTTTTTGTAATTTTTTTGCTGAAAGTGTAAAATTCCTCATATATTTGATCGTTTTGAGTGGAAGTCAGTTTTTATTAATAAATAAATATATATATATAATGACCATATTATTAGAGTTATCTATACAAAATTTACACTCTGATTTTATAATTGTTTCATTTAATGCCTCAAACTACGTAATTTTATTAGAAGTTATTAGTTTTAGTTAATATTTGTGTATATATTGTTGTTACTTAATGCTGTTTTAAGATGTTATTTTCTAATGTAAATAGTTTAAGTTAAATTGTAAAAATTCCAATTGGCGTAAATATATAAGTATAAATAAATAAATACTTTAAATACTTTTTTCACATTATAAAAATAAAATGTTAGAACTTTTAATTTTTTTTTATTCTTGTATTCAATTTTCAATGATTTCCCATTTTCTTAAAAGCAACCTATATTTTTGTCATTTTATTCTGAAATTGAATATATTTATGATATTTTTTAATGTATCATTTTTAATATTAAACCAACAGTTAATTAAGTATTTATAAACATATTTTATAAGTATACTAAACATGTTTTCTCTTTCCCACTAAACACTCTTTGATTAAATTTTTAAATACTTATAAATAATAAAAATGGTTATTGAATATTCGATATTAATATAGAAATATTTTAGAAAAATATTCTGCATTGGAATAAAAATCATACCTATAAGTTGCTGTTCAAGAAAAGGTATAAAGAAAACAAGAATTTTTCTTCTTTTTTTCTGTTTACTAAAGCTTGGGCCTTGTCCCTGCAAATCTAAACCTCCATTCTTCTCTATTTATAGCTAATTTTTTCTTGTCTACGTACCAGATGCAAGAAGTCTCATCATTTCTTCAATAATAATGCCTTACTTTGTATTCCTATACCTATGACCGCTCAACATTTCTTCAAATATGATCGTTATATACGAATTGTGCCTCAGCAGGAAGCCGAACATTTTTTCACTCCTTTCTCCTATTACGGAAAGTATTTTTTTCACCTACTTGATTTAATATTTCTATGTTACTTTTTATTTAAATTAAAAAAAATTCTCATTAATAATCTTCAAATTCACATTTCCATTATTTCTAACTTCTTCTACACATTTCTATATTTCTTGTACACTCCACACAAATAATTTAACAAAGTTCTATCTTATTTTTATATTTATTTTATATTTTTAAGTAATTGTCTTTTTTTATATAACATGCTATTTTTCCACTGATATTCATTGTCTAATTTCTATTGAGCATATTCAATCGCAACATATTGATATCAAATATTTAACATACTTTACAATTACTTGAACTGTTATACTTTTTTGATTCAATAGTAATTATCTATGTGTAGGTTCAATAATGACTCTACTTTCACCTTGGTCACCATTATTGTTTTAGTTTTTCTTGCATTTATTTTCATGTGGTACATATGTAGTATTTTGTTAAGGGTAATTAGGAAATCTTGTAAATTTTTCGATTCAGACACTGATGCTATTTCATTTATAAATCTGATATAGTGTATATTATCTCTATTCATGTTTATTTCCTTAGAGTTTATCTTATGCTTATCTATTATCTCTTATACAAATAAATTATAGAATACGAGTAGATATGGCGGTAAGTTACAATCTTGTCTTACTCCTCACCGGGCTTTTGTTGTAGTACTATATTCTGCAAAATTTATCAATATCTCCAGATTCTTATATAGCTCTATTATATTCACTCTAAGACAATTATTAAGATTAAAAAATAATAATAATTCTAACTTTTTGTAATAAATATTGCAAAATATTTAAGATTTTTCAAGTTTATAAAAAACAAAAGTTATAATAATATGAATATTTACAGTTGAAATGAATTGGGCATCATAAAATAATCTCCGTATATAATGTATGACAATAAAAGGATTGTATTGTCTACACGAATTATTTTTTCCCTTCCTAATGGTTGAAAATATGAATTATAACAAACGATTAAAATGGTCAATTGGATTTTCCGTGCAAATCCATGATAATAACATTTCACAGCATGTGAATAAAAATGAGAGCTGTTTTTCAGAAATAAAGAAAAAAGTCCAAGGATATAAAATACTTTTTCATTACCAATTATAATATATGTAGATATACAAATACGTTTTATGTGCCTACAAATTTCACATTCTGTTTATATAATACATACGGATATTATATTTCATACAAATAATGTAAATACATTTAAAAATAGTTGAACAAATCAAGTTTGTATTAAATATCAAGTTGAAATTATATACAAATATAAATTAGTAACATACCTATTTAGCTTTTATAGATTGATTATCATAGACTATTTTAAGTAAAACTTAAACTTCATGATTGAAAATACTTCAATGCATATTAAAAGTAATTTATATATGGTTACATGTCAACACCATTTTTTATTGTGAAATAAACACTATATTATATTTGTTTAAAAAACAGCGTAAAAAAAAAATACTATTTTATTAAAAATAAACAAAAAGTATTTTCAGAGTTTTTATGCCATGCTGCACAAACGACCAATAACTGGTTACCAAATGGATATATAGGTTATGGTTCAACAAACATTCTTTAGGTTGCACAAACAACTTTTATAATTTATTGATTAAACAATTAATATGCTACTATCAGCTTATTAATTAGTTGGCCCGATTTGGATCCCACAAACAATTAAAGGCATATCCACACTCGATCATTAGAGTTCTTTAATATCTGAAACTTTCTACTAACCATTAATATATAATAAAATGTATATAATATAAATATATACAAAATATAGCTTTTTGGTAATTTAGGGCAACATATTCAAGAATAAAGAAGAAATAATTACATATTTCCTAATAGAATTACTACATTATTAAAATAAAATCCTATTCTTTCAAGATCAATATTGAGGTATATTTATCTATTTGTTTATCTGATCGATAACATATATTGATCTGATTTTATAGGTAATTAAGAGAACACAGCATGAATTTTAACTTATTTTAGGTTTACATTTTTTATAAACATTTTGAGTGACAATTAATTTTGAAATGTATTAATTTGTCAACGTTTAACAATTATCTCAAAATTCATAGGTATTTACTTATTTTCATAGGTATAAAATAATTTATTTTAAAATAACTTTCTGGAAAAAAATTTTCAGATAGAAGTAGTTGAGTAAGAGTTAATAGTAAAAATAAATCAACGATTAAAAGTTAAAGAGCTTTTTTAATGACAACTTTTTTCTTGATGATATTTTAAGATTATTTTTCTGTACAAATATATAATTATACAGAAAAACTACCGTTGCATAAAGACTCACTATATAAGCGCTTAGGTACTTAGTCTTCTCATTAACAACCGACGTTTTTTTCTTTTTTAAACATTTGCTTAGGTATTGAAAAACAATTTATGTGATTTAGCTTAAATACATTCATTATAACTTTTTAATTTGTCAAATTGCCTTGCCTTTTCTACCATTCTACTCTTAATTAATAGTTATATGTAAAATGTATATATTATACATATATATACATACTAAGCTCTAATCAAATTTGTTGTATAGAAAGAAATGATTTATGATTGCTTTTAAATTAAATTTATCCGACGAGTGAATAGCGCTTTCATACATTATATGCCGGAGTTTTATAAATAATATTTATAAAGATATAGGTAGTATTTTAAATTATATTTTTGTACATTTTGTGATAAGTAGGTAGTTTAAATATAAAAATATGTTATAATAACTTTCGATTGTTCTTCGTATAAATATATTTATCGCGGAAATACTTAGGTATTCATTCTTCTTCTGAAATTAAAATTTTCTTTACCACATTCAAACAACTAAGGTAACATAATTATAATTACTTTCATGATTCATTAAGATACAAAATAATCCAGTACTATTATTTATATATTTGGTATTTATTATCTTGCAAATTTTTTTATAACAGTGGCATTTAACATAAAATTGTCTGTAATGAACAGTGATAAACATTGACAAAAAAAGTACAATAATACTTCGTTATCAATATGTGAATTGTTATATGTGTACTAAATTATCATTAAATATTATTTTGTTACAGAAAATATTTAAAAATACTACCATTTTTATATATATTTCCGATTTCCATGAGTCTGGTGCAAAAAAAAAAAGTTTAAATTTATTTTTTCTCGCCCCATTTCATTCCCGAAACGTATACTGTAAATAATAATAAACGCGTTTTAATACCATTGTCCGTTTGTTTTAATTCCTATAACAGATTTAAATTTTAGGTTCATTGTGAACATTATTTTTTTTTTTTTTACTACACGGGACAGCTTCTAGTCAAGGGATATTTTGGCTCAATTTATATCCGTCGGTAAACCTCTCATTGTTTATAATTTTCCATTTTTATTATTTTTTTTTTTTTTTGTTCAACACAGTAAACTTTTTGTTTTTTTTTCAATCGAAAACAGCTTTAGCTTTGTATATACATTATTTCATTAAACAAAAATGTACAATAAATATTAAGTTTATCCATTATATAGTTATAGGTTATTAATTGTTCGGGTTTTCTATAGGTTTACTTACAAAACGGACTTTTGGTGTTTAACGTTTTATTTTTTCTTACTGACCCGGTATGTATTATGTGTAGCTCGCACACAAATTTTCGAAAATAAATACATTTAACTAATAACTATTCAATTATCTAAATTATTCTGTTTTAAGTCGATTTGATTTATATTTAAATTAAAACTTTTTCTCTTTCTGATCAAAATAAATACGTTTTTTTAATGACCTTTATGTAAAACAATATAAGTATGTAATCAATTTACCAATTTTTTTTAATTGATCTAATTTTTGTGTAAATTACCTGTTACTTAAACTGAATGTAAAATAGAACTGGCCATTGAATAAAAATGCCGGTCAATGCATTGTAACATATTCCTATATAATCATATAAATAGACAATACATTTCATAAAATAGCCGTTTACATGGAATAAACCAATGTTCGGCTGTTTAATGCGACACACCGCTTGCCGTCATTATCCATACGTGTTTTTAATTCAATTAATTGCCACAGAGGGCGCAATTTGGAATAACTCGACAAGTTTATAAAAGACCCGTGCACGGCAGCGCACGTCGTATTTTTTTCACGTTCTCTTCGTAGTACACTTAAAGCCCGTTTACACATTCAATTAGTTTACGTAAACGGACTGTGCAAACCCAAGTTTGCGCAAACTGTGTGTATAAACGCATGTCGTATGACTGCACAGTTGAAAATTTTGGACTGTGAGAGTTCAGACGATGCCTGAAAAAGTTTGCGCAAACATTTTGTTCGCACAGTTTTTCCGTCCGTGTAAACGGATAACTGTGGGTTTTTGCTCAGTTTTGTGATATCAATTATATCCTCGGTCAACAAAATATTACTATATTTATGATATTACCTATATCAATAACTTTAATTATTATAATATTTATAATAATATATAAATTATTTTAATTTAAATATGTAAGTTTTTATCATAATACAAGTACGAGTAGTATTATTAGGATTATCGGTATTTGACTATTCTTGGAATCTACAGCTCACGCACACTAATACTATATTATATACATACTATTAATACAGATAACATGAATACAGATAGTGCACTTGGCTGTAAACAAAAACTGGCTGATAATGAGCTCGCCGAAAGTAGTGTGACTATGTTAATGGAACAAAATTATTTAGTGTGTCATATAACATGTGGTAATACAGAAATCGATATGCGATATTATCAATGTACCGTCAAATCAATATAATAACACAGATAACATTTTATCTGGGATAATAATTTTAAATTAAATATATTTAACGCAATTACATATTGTACTTTTCTTATTTTACTTTTACATGAATATGTTGTTATTTTATCTATCGTTATAAGTCATAACATGACAATATATGTCATGAGTCATAATATATGAGCTAAAAGTTTTACCTAACTAAATGCAATAGTTTTAAGTTGATATCTGTGGTCACACTGACTTGGGCGACACCTATTAGAACAACACCGTATTAATTTTTTACATTGTTTTATAGGGAATGCACTATCTGTTTTCATGTTATCTGTGCTATTAATAAATATCAACAAAAACATATTTGTGTCGTGTAGTACCTATTGAACAATACTATTATATAAGGTACTATTCATAATATTTATTTATTGTAAAATAAGTAGATATGCTGTTATAATATCCAGTCGACTAGTGTTCAGTATTCAGTATAGGTATATCACATCATTTCTGTCTCGGATTTTTCTGTCACATTATATTTTTATTATAAAAGTGATTTACATTATATATTCATGTCATCGGATTCTTTAAAAATAAAGCTTTTTTTTTTTTTAATGTATTGATTTATATAAAGCATACCTTTGGAAAATTAAATCGAAATAATATTCTAACCGAAACATCAAAAATCGTGCATATACACATACACACATGGGTTTAAGCAAACTAACTGAACGTGTAAGCCAGTGCATTCGAACACAGTTAATTGGCGCAAACGGACTGCACCAACTAGTTTGCGCAAACTAACTGAACGTGTAAACCCTACCTTAACACTGCCATACACACAGTTGCAACGATTATCGTCAATTGTGTGTATGCGTAAGAGAGTTGTGCGGCTACGGAGTTAATACAGACATTTTCTTTGAGTAAATTTCACGCATTATGTTATAATCGACTTTACGATACGTAATATAACAGGCGTCCGGCCCGTTTTTCTACTGTTCTATATTTTTCCCCATTCGTTAATAGGCGTGTCGCCATTATTACGCTGCATATATTGCTTTAAATTATTCGTCCGTTCTATCCCTTTTCATACTTTATATGTGAGACATTGATTGCATGGACGTCTCGATGGTTCAATCCATGACAAAATAGTTAGGTATTATCACAGCTGACACATTTTTTTCCCCGTGTGCGCCTTCTTCGCCCAGCCTATAACGTAGTTCATCACTTTTCATTGGTCCAATTATTATGTCATTCGGATTTGAATATTGATTGTGATTAAGTAAACAAACGATTAAACGTGGATTACAAAAACTTAAATCAAAATAAATAATATCAAATATAATTTATTAAAATTGTATGTGTACTATGAAATAATTAACAAGTAAATACAGTCAAGAATATATAAGATAAATATTGGTCAATGAGAAGTGGTGAACTACAACACAGGTGCGGTGAGAAAATATTTTAGCGGGTTGTGCGTATCAAAAATCTGTAATGATACCTATCTATTTTGTCATGGTTCAGCCCTTATTACTGATCGCATACTCCTATATATTTATATTTAGTGAAAAATTAATCATCCCGACACCTTAACGGTTCAGCCCTTCTTATTGACTATATCATATACCTCTTTATACTTATATATTCACATTTCTGATACTTATCTAATTAACTTGGTTTTATTGGTATCTCAATATGGTCTGTTATACGCTTGATATTGAATGTCGGGACACTTTAATGGTTCAGCCCCTCTCATATGATTGCGTATCTCGGCTCGGCAAGGACACAAATTCGTAATATAATTTATGTGTATGAAATAGTGACAATTTGCTTAACTTCACGACCTTTCAGAGTCTAAATTACATTAATTTTGACGTGTTCTTTTTTAAGCGATCTTCAGCTACACAAGGTTACTATATTTAGTTGTAATAAAACTGTCATAGGACGAAAATGTGTAAAAGTGTAAAAACGCATAATGAAACTCACTACGCATCGATTATAACCTCCCCTTCCTATTAGGTATTTCGTTCAATTACAGTATACTTTTGAGCAGATTAACATTGTACATTATTTTTTTAATGGTTTTCGACTAAACATGCAACAGATATGTTATAAATATAAAACATTATTTATTATTGGCATGTACTCATATAGTTATTGTTATTTTTATTATTGAAGTTCAAAAGAACACTGAAAAATTGTGCCAAATATTATAAATATTCGTTATAGGTTTGTCTCAATATTTCAGAACATTAAGTATTATGGCATATAAAAAAATATATTATCATAATATGCCAAAAATAAAAATGTAAAAATTATATAGTTCGAATTGAATTTCTTCGTAATTGACAGAGTTATAAAAATGATCCATTCTACATTATAAAACGTATAAGGTGTATAAAACGTTTTTTGCAATACATGGTCGTATTATGACAGTGACAATGCGAAACCAGATTAGTCTGTACTCTTATTAAATTAAAATTTTCATATTTCAATATTATATACCTATATATATAGTTGTATTATATTAATAATACGATAATTACTTTATAATTTAGTGTAATTTCATAATGGTATTGATTTGTTGTAATTAAATTCAGCAATAACTTTTATAGTTTTAATTCAGTTATACGTAGAACAAAACGAAAAAAAAGGTTTTGTATTTTTAGAGAAAATTAATTTCTTTTAACTTTTATATTATTATTTTAATTATATTTCGATTCTATTGCACTTTAAATTGCAATTTAAAAACAAAATTATATTCATCTTTGATTTTTTTTAACACATATTAACAATATTTTCTATTTCAATTATATTCACTGGATAATATTTGATGTAATGTACAGTATAGATAATACGCAGAAAAACAACAATCAAGTTCATTAACGGACAAACAAATATCATGAGAATAGAATTTAAATTAATAAATTCCACTTTATTGTTCACGTATGATTCAGTTATATATATTCATCGTATATCACTATAATCTCAAACGAAAACAAGGTAAAATAATCGCTTTTTGAGTTAAGTCCAGTATAAATATATATGTAGGAAGTAGGTACTTTTATAATTTGTTTTATTTTTATTTCAAAATTGTAATTATAATAGAACATAGAACTGGATTAACCTTAAAATTATATTTCTAATAAAACTTATAACTTTAGGTATTAAAAATTAGGACTATTCAGCCTCTAATTAATAATTATCTAGGGGATTGTTGGGCAGTGAAGACGCTATTGTTTAACGACTTATGACTAACTTATAAATAAAATTTTTTTTAAACTACATATGATTTAGGATATGATCATTAATATAATTAAGTCCTTTTTAAATTTAATTGAGTTTTAGAAAGTTGGTAAGTAAAACTAGAAGACGTAAATTTTGCCCCAATTTACTACATGTATGCGAAAATAGGAACCTGTAAAAATCATAATAAAATGTCATCAAATATTATACAATTTATTGTTATTTATTCAATTGATACACATTAAATGACTTTAATTAAAATTAATACTAAAAACACCCATTAAAATTTATAAAAACATATTAATTCAAAAGCGAATTAAAAACATTTTTTTTATACAAATGAATATCAAAGTTCACAAACAAAAATAGCTTGATGATCTTGTTTCCCAATTCAAACAGTGGGACCACTTAAAGTATAAAATGCGTTGAAATTCATCCATCAACCGATATGGAGTACAATTGATATATTTGGGACATTCCTGCTTTTCCCAAATTGACAGCTTCACAATTACCTGATAGGTATACTTATCTACATCTGTTGGTTTTATATTTGTAAACTAATATTAAAAACTCATAAATATATTGAAACATTGTATAAAACTCATGCAATACAAAATTAAAAATCATTTTTATGTACATATAATGAATAAATAAATAAAATTACAAAAAAAAAAAAAATGACAAATTAATATAAAAATCAAGGCATTATATAAGATAATTAATATATGATGGATAAATAAACTCGTATTCCATAGGTAGTTGTGTTCGATAAAAAACATTATAAATCCAACTTTAAATAGATAATAATCAACCTAAACAGTAAATACTAAATATAGAGATGTCCCCACAATACCCCGCGCCGGTACCACGTTCCCCCATAATTATTGTAATATTTATTTAAATTCAAATGACGTGAAAAAAACTTGATTTTGTATTATTTTTTTTTAACATCATTTTTTTTTTTGAAGTAGGCTGAATGTTTTAACATAATATTATATCAAAATGTATACATCATTATATTATACCAGTAATGAATTTATATAGGTGTCAATATATTTTTAGACATTTGTAAATTATAGCATAATACTATAGTATACAAAATATGCATATATATATAGATACAAAATAATATTATCTCTGTACACTAATATCATAATGTCCGCATACAGTATATTATTGCGATTTGGACGTTTATATTAAATAAATAATAATTATTGATTTCGAAAGATTAGTGCTATCTTAAATCAACAATCGTGTATGTGTGCGTGTGGACTGTACAAACAAGATTAATGTTTTCATCCAATGATAAACAATATACACACTGGGGTATAGATTTATGGGAAATAATACGGATTACGAGCTTACACACCACTACTATCTCGAGTTAAATTCTATAGAAGCTTAACACTGGTTATCGTTAATAATATTTTCGATTATAAATATTGCTATAATATCCACCATCCATAGTTCAATAATATGACATAACAAAAAAAAAAAACTCGTTTTCTGAAGAACCGGGGCTTGAAAATTCAAAAGTGACAAAATAGACACATCACTTGGCTATATATTTTTTTTCTGTTCTACATATAAAAATGATATACAATACCTTAAAAAGCAGGTTATTATGGATGGAAGTGCTTAATCGCTTATCGGGTAGGATAGGTACTGGTGGTAGATATATTGAATTTAAAATCAATGATAAATCGTTTATTTCGATAATGCGATTCTGAGATTACCTACGGTTATGTTCGACATGTATGGATACACATATGGCATATATAACATTAAAATATTTTGAACATATTTTCGGGAAAATTTTACTATTTTCAAAACGTTTTCTGATAATTACTAAAAAGTTGTAGAAAATATTGTACAAATATTTTTTGGCTAAGAAGTTATATAGTATTTTCAAAACGTTTTCTTTCAAACCAATAACGAAAATAAAAATAAAACTGTTTTACTACTGATGGGATTCCAGTGAGGAAAGGGTCGTGGTATGACGTTAGATTGTGCCCTCGTGATGAGCGATGATGGAAAATCCGTAAAAATCGCCAATTTTTTGGTAATAGGGATCAAATTGTTGATTTTCATACTCAAATCGCACGTATTAAACTCTGATACATCATCATGTTCACAAATATTTCAAGAGTTTTACTCATATACAAACATTTCAATGTTTCAAATACCTACAACCACGGGTATTTTTATTGTAATTTCATTTTTTTTATTATTATTCAATAAAAAATTAATTATTTCTTTCTTTTAAATTATTAATATTAATATGAATATTTACCATAATGCAATTTTACTAATATACATCATAATATATTTTAAATGATACCTATTTTCTGGAATCTGAAAATAATATACCGATTTATTATTATGTCTTATGTATAACATTTTTTTTTGTTCTAAAAAAAAAAATTATTTTGACATACGTCTCCCCTCAGCAGAGAATATCATGATCAAATTTTTTTGGGTGAATGGGGGGTGGTTAAACGACTTATTTTTTTATTAATTTCTTATTTTAATTAATTTTGATTCAACTTATTAATATTGTGTACAATTTATATTGAACCCTTTTATAATAAAATTCTGAGGGATTTCCCAAAGACGCCTATGCCCGCTTCAAAATATTAATATAATATTTGTATTTTATTTTTTATTACACAATCAGCAAAATAATTATATGAGTTATACAATTTGTATTATAACTCCCATAAAATATATTTTTCCAATATTTTTAGTATTTCAAAAATATTATATTTAGCATATTTTCATTAATATTATTAACCATAATAAAACATTTACATAATATTTTTGCTAATATATTTTCTTGTAATCATCAAAAAATATTTTGAAAATACTATAATTTTCTAAATGTTGTATACTTACTCACATATACGTACACCTACATAATTATAAAATTTTATAAAATGTTTTAAAACATATTTATAATGTGTATATAGTATTAAAATACACACCTAATGTACGAAAGTTTAAAATTATACACGTTTTTAGGATTTATGAGGAAATAACCCTTTTTTGGCTAACTTTAAATAGTTAATCTTTACACGTTTATTGAAAAAATCGAAAAATGACCTTAAAGTAACTTCCTGCTCAAATTGTCTACCAGAAAATCGATTCTTGTGTACGGATTGTAATATTGGAATATTGGATTAAATATTCTGTTGGACAAGTTGTTCACTGGAAAACAATTAACATCATTTAACCTCTATAGTTTCCTTGATCCATTTTAGAATATAAAATTAAATGGAAAAAAATGAATATTACATTGAAGTTTGCAACAAATGTTTACATTGTTTATTTATTTATTTTTATAGATTTTCTATTTGTCACGCGATAACAAATTTCTACAAGTTAATAAGCGTCTTAAATAAATTACAATTATGAGATAAATAAAAAAACCAAAAAATGTTGAGGAATAAAAGTGACAAGTGATAAAAGTCTATATAGTCTTAAATATTAGAGATTTATTTAGGCTTGCTTAGATTTGCTTTGACTAGCTTTTGCATAATCGCCATTGTCGTGCGTAGTTTTTGTGAACGTCTAGTTGAATAATTCTCATTTGATATAATTACGTCAATACATAATAAAATTATAGTAATTATTCACCGCCGACCGATAGAACTTAAATCAAGACGTTCGAAATAGTTTGAGGGTACGGTAGTACGAGCTTCTCTGTTTCGGTTAATAATTCGTGTCCTCTCATCGTCGTTGTTTTTATAATCAGGTTAGTTCCAATAAAATAATACATAATATAATATCTAGAGAGAAAAGGTTTCATTTAAGAAAAGTTTGAAAATAGTTTGTGTAAAATTTTCAGAAATTAAAAATCCTTATTTCATAATTTATTTTAATATTTTTCCCTTTCCCTTTAATTAATTTTAGCTTTTATCAATTCATTATTCACGCACAGTTATAAATATGTATTTCACATACAACTCTACCTTATTTTTTCTAATTACAGATAGAAGTAGACATAGTAAATATGTTTTATAACATAATATTTGACTTGTGATTAAATAGTTAAAAATAAAATAATTTATAATTGGTTACATTGTATATTATTATTTAAATTTTCACTGATATTTAAACCCTTTGAATGTAATATCGTTGTAACTATAGTTATCTCAAGGAAAAAAAATACTTATGTAACGTATAACTGTTGTATTTAGGTT
This sequence comes from Pemphigus obesinymphae, assembly GCA_025469235.1. Lineage (NCBI taxonomy): Eukaryota > Metazoa > Arthropoda > Insecta > Hemiptera > Aphididae > Pemphigus > Pemphigus obesinymphae. The sequence continues at coordinate 180,329 of JAIPRL010000083.1, forward strand.
ACTAACAGCCAATATAGATGCATTTTTTATTAGTTTTTTTTTTTTTTTACTAGTAACGTAACTTAATTACTTGTTTAAAAGTAACTTACCCAACACTACCTATCTCGTATACCAGATAGTATATATATGTTTGTGTGTTCTCTGTGTGTTCGTGATCCGGGTCAGCTCGTAGTCATATTTAAAAACAATTCATATATATAAAGAAAGAGTGTGTTTTGTTATTAAAAAAAAACCCCAACCACGCGTACAATTGTTTTTATTTTCTACTAGTTCTCCGGAGGGGGCCGTTTTATTTTCTTTTATATTTTAGGAATATTATCGCATCGACAACTACGATATTCCACCATTATACCACACGTTGTACTCGTGTACTCCCCGTTGAATCCCCGTTGTCGATTCAAAAGCTCGTATCCGGCGACCACTGTCAAGTGCTACCACCACCGTTGTACGGCGTATTATCGCGCCGGGATGTTGGCAACACTCGTCGTTAACGAATTATATAAAATAAATTATGACCGTCGAACATTTACGTCTACTCCATGAACATTGGAGAAAGGACTCCGAACTATGCTTAATAATGTGGTCCAGAATGCGCTCCACACAATACTCCGGTCGTTTTTATATGCACAGCATAGGACATTTATTGGTTTTTCATTATTCTATCCTAAATGGTAAAACTTATGAATAATTATTATGGTACATTATTTTAAGACCAGATATTCCTCTATAGAACGGATTAAATTTCAAGAATATATTATGAAAACTAGATAATATATATACCTATATACATATTTTTTTTTTTTTAAATACCTTCCAATTTTATAGATAATATTTTCTTATACTTTGTTACATTCGTGTACGAATGTTATCACAACTCACAAGTTTATAAATCACAGAATATATCAAAATAAAAACACGGTGTTAGAAAAAAGATTCCTATATTATAGTTAAAATATTTGATTATCTAATTAATTTTAAGCAAGATTTAATCTTTTTTTTTTTTTTGAAATACATTTTCGACCAGAAGATTAGATCCATCGTTACATTGTACATAGGTATTCGTCAGGAATTTTATTAATACATCATTTAATTGACAATACCTACATTATATTATGTAGCTGCACGTCAGCGTATGTATTATATGACAAAACCACGATAAAACTATATATATCCGACTTTAATTAGATTTTTCACATGAAATATGTAGCTTCGACCCAACTTTTAGGATTAATTAATCCATTTCCGAGATACGTTAATAGCACTCATGCATGATATATAATGGAAATAAATATTTCGTGTTATCACGAACCACGGAGCACAGCTTACCACCGACTATATTATTATCCATACAATTGAAAGGTATTTAAAAAATAATTAAATTGTATACTATATAGTAATCGTATATTCTTGAAAATCAATCCATTCGATACAGGAAAATCTGGTCTTAAAATAATATATTATATTAATTATTCATAAGTTTTTTTAGATTTTTAGTATAAAATAATGAAAAACCAATAAATATCCTATGCTATGCATATAAAAACGAGAGAAGTAGTATGTGGAGCGCATTCTGGTGGATGCGAAAAATCTGGACCCTATTTTTTTGTCCGGGACAGCTATGTTCGGCGTCCTTTCTCTAATGTTCATGGTCTACTCTTATATTATTATTATTATTATTATTATTGGTTAGATATACCTGATGACGATATGATGTCACCGAGTGGTATTCCACCCGGAACGAGGACATTCGCCCAGAAACGTAATCAAAACCCGCGTCTCGGACGTGATTTTATCACCGAAAAACCCAGTCGCACGTTTCTCGCTTATTATTATATATTCCGGACTAGTGGAACATCCGTGGGGGGAGGGTGTATATGCATTTTTATCAGTTTATCATTCGTATGCATATATTGTGCACGATGATTTTCAAAGGTCGGAAAACGAAAACTTCCGCTGTATAGTTATCCCTCACTCAGCCAACCGATGACCGAAATACCTATGTACGTGTGAGTTAACCCTTTTTTGGCCACCGTAGTACACATAAAATTATTCATCATACACGTCATTAGCCGCACGCGTACCGCCGCCTCGTTATTTCGCGTGATTAGCTTCGATACTGCGCGTCCCTTCCAGTCCGTCCTAGGACGAGATGTCGCCGCTAAAACATGTATCACCGATTGCAAACGAAAAAGAGGTTTTAGTATCTACAAATTAGCTTTCAGTTAAATCGTATGTTTTCCAAATTTTCTATTGAAAAATCTATTTTCTTTCAAACGAATTATGTGTAGACAAACATAGTGGAATATTTAAATGGTACGTAAATACTAATTTGGTCCGCAACTATTGTCATTTGGATAGTAGTTAAATTGCTATTAATTTTCTAACAATAAACTAGTTAATTTTGTAAACTGTAAAATGATCAAACTATCTATAATGTAAATATCATATAGTGAACTAACTAATTAATTTCTGTACTTTTGACTGCCAAGCGTTTTGTTGTGTACCTATTACTACTGCCATGAATATTTATTACAAAATCTCACTAAATTTCAATTAACTGCTACGAGATTTAATTTAAAATCTCACGAAATATATTTTTTAAATAATGAGATTTTGTTGTAAATTTCGCTTATTAGTATTTCAATTGCAAATTTGAATTTAATATTTTGTAAATTTTTTTTCAAGAAAATAAACACATTTCTATAGTGTGACGGTAATTGCAAATTTCCGAAAAATATGTGGCATTGTGGTCAAGCATACTTAGATCTCAAATCAAATCCCATGACTGTCAAGTTGTTAAAAGTGAACCCTTGCTACTGACACATATATGCGCCATGGAAAACGGTACCTTCACATATTATTGACACACATTACACACACACTAATAATTGATTATAGTTAGAACTGTTATTTATCATGTTTTAAATAATTTATACACACTAATCGAAAAATATCCAAAAAAAATGCACTATAAAATTTGTAAAAAAAAAAAAATATTGGTTCCAAAAACCCATCGTTATAAATTTCTCCACCATAATTTACCGCAACCACGTTTATTAATACATTTTACCCAATCACTATAACAGAACCCTGTTGAATCTATTTATCCCATTTATTTATAAATTAATTTTATTAAATAAGCGTAATGATATTTATGAACATTTTGGGAGTCCTTGACCGATATTTAGAAAAATGTTAATATTTTGGTCAATGAATAAGATATATACTATTTATTATATATACTATACATTTTGATTATTTCTACGTTTGAACGTTTTACGTGTGTTTCCATGTGACATCAGCTGGTCATTTGGGAGTGGGATATATTGCTATTAAACGATTTATTACACAGATAATGTATTCCGAAAGAAGCGGAAAATCGATAAAACTATATCTTTATATTATTATTATATATATTGGTATTTTTACGAATAATAATTTCACGTTGAAAACGCGAGCTCTTGATGTATATACATTAAAACGAGTATTCTTGGTAATATTCTCAGTTCAAAGGTAGAATATTTATTGTAAATTTGGGGTTACACGCTAAAATGGATAAATACGTCATTATACAAAAAAGATATTATAACTAAAAGTGATTTAAAAAATATAGTATAACACTATAATGTCCTGGTTTTTAAAATCGAAATAAAACGGTTTACGTTTTTTTATAATATTATTATTTGATTAGATTTTGAAGTATTATTATATTGTGTACAAACCTTTGCTAATTATCAACTATATTAAACTGTATTAGGTATATGTGTTTAGTCATATTTTACGTGGTAATCATTGTGAAATTAGTATCTAAAGCAATGTTTATATATATATATATATATGTACATGATTTCTAGACGATAATTACATGATCATATTCTGTATAGATATAAGTACCCTACCGTGTTTTATTTTATATGTACAATAATACTTAATGTAATGCGTGAAAATAAAATGATATATTAATAACCTCAAAACATTCTTATATATAATTAATCATAAAATAATATCAATACATAATAATATGCTCGTATTATTTGGCCAAAATATAAAATGAATTTTGATTAATTCTCCAATATGATAAACAAGTATAATATTTATATTCCAGCATCAAAGGTTGACGTGTATCTACCGATATTAATAATATAAAATTAAACTGATAGCAGACTATGAACTTATTCCTATATTTATATTTACGTATAAAACTCTAGTGAATAACGTAAAAAATAAAATAAAATCGCGATAAATAGAACGAGAAATTCATCGATGAGTGTACAACGAAAATATTAATACGAGATATTGTATCTAGTGGAATTTAGTATACGTTTTAAATTTATAACTTTATAATATGCTCCTTTGGGAGTTAGATTTTATAAAGCAACGTGGAAATAATGTTGCCTAAAACTCTGTTTAGATATAAACGTACTTCTATGTACACAGGCCGTATATAATATAATAAAAGTAAGCGTACTCAGTAAATAAATCTTTCCAAATCTCAAATAAGGAACTTCTTTGGAAATTATGAGAGTGCTGAGCTCTACTAACAGAGATTAGAAAAAAGACAAGTTTAATGAAAAGTAATATAAATGGTATATTTTCATCATTTTGTATACAATACACACATCACGCTTTCGTTATACAATATAATAATTATAAATAAAAAAATTACTTTAAAACGTGAAAAAAAAAAACTAAAACAAAGTGTAAATAAAAAAATAAATAACATTTTTTTTTTTTAATTAAATTTAATAATGAACTCCATGTAAAAAATACAAGTTTATCAATCTAATATAAAATATATCAAAGTAGGTATATAGCATTTGTTAATAATCATGAAATAATAAGAAACGTACAAGTATATTTATAATTTCATGACAATGTACATTTTGTGAATATTTTTTTATGAATTTAATCAATTAGTATACATCATTTAGATAAAAGTACAATAATTTAATATCTAAAATAATATATACCAATATGTACAAACGAAATATCAAAATATATTGTGTACCGTAATAAATAAATATAAATTTCTGTATGTTTTCATTTCTTTAAATTCAATTTATCCATAAAATTAGTAACTAATAATCATTTTTTTGCTACAATTTTATTTTTAAATATTTATCTAACATATGAAAAAAAACTTAAGAAATGCATACAAATATTAATAACGTAATAAGAAATTATTCAATACATACCTTTAAATTTATCACTGCATTATTAATTCATTCATATGTAATAAATCTAAATATTTATTTTTATGTTAAACTCTATAATTAATATTACACGACCTTAATAAGACGACATACTAGTTTTGTAATTTTTTAAACTATATTATTGGGTTTTGCGACTATACACTATTACATATAAAGTTTAACGTATTTTTAAAACTATCTTTTATCAATCCTATATATAATATGCTTAATATATTTAGTTTGACCGTTACACATATAGTGGTCTAAACTATACTTTAAAAGATCTTTATAAAAAATGTATACTTGTTGGATTGAAGCTCACCGTATGTGTTTTGTGGTTTTAAGCCAACAAGCGGGAGATTAGTTTAAGTACTTCCCAACATCCAATTACTTACTTGAAAAAAATTAAGAATTTGTTAGCGTATTTTCTAGGTTTTGTTAGAATATATTTTTTGATTTTTTTTAATTGAACAATCTTTGAAATCCAACTTATTTTTAAAAACTAAATTTAAAAACAACAAAATATTTTTTCTTTATAATCTATTAAAAAGGTGATTGATTACAAATCGTTTAACAAAATGTAAATTGGACCACTAAAAGTACTTAAAAAAAATATTTCTACGTTATTAGTTTCCGCTAGTAAATTAATAGGTTTATAGCGAAAATTTAAGGAGCATTTGAAACATTTGAGAGTTTCAAGTGATTGTAACTCTCACACATTAACGTTCGTTAATAAATAATGCATAGATATTTCATAAATGATTTCCAATATTCCAAATTTTGTGCTCCAGCGGGCTTAAAAGAAATTTTTTAAACATTTCAATTTTAATTTGTTTATGTTATTAATCATAGTACTATAATATGTACTCGTAATTGTGTCACCATCTTTGTATATAGTATATAAGTTGTATTTTATTAATAATAGGTTATTTTTTTTTTTAATAATAATAATTATATTACAAATAATTGGTTTACATAATTTATTCTAAACATTAATAATAATATCAATATATATTTAGTTTAATTAATTTTAATAAGTATTAATTATAAAGTTGATTTTTTAAAAAATATACATCATTTTTATTAAAGAAACTATTTATAAATGTCCAAAATGCAATTAGTATTACAAAAATCAGTATTTAACAAAGGATAACTTATGTAAAATTGAAAACCTCATAGATATTCTGTCATTTATTTAAACAAGTTTATGTAATTAAACGTAATATAATTTAGTAAAATAATTTTGGTATAAAAACTGGCTTCTATTTATTCATTTTTCCTCTATACTCTTGTCCTTATCCGATTATAGTTTTGATTTTTTAAAGTGAACTTTCTTATTTTCCTTATCGGTGTAAACTTTTTTTTTATTCGCTCAAACATAAATAAATATTAACTTGTTACATATTTAAATCGTGTAAAACTTTATTCATTGAGTTTGATAATTGTTAATATTTCACCATCTGCAATTCAAATCAAACTCATAGTTTTACAAAGCACGGAGATCATTCAGGACATATTTTATTATGTACACTATTTTTAAATAAAATGTGAGGGAATATCTTCAGTATCTTCAGTTCACAATTTGCTAAGGCAATTTTTTGCTTACCTTAATGATATGTGAGTAAAATATCGAAATCCAGCCTGTCTTTATTTTTGAGTTTCGAGTTACATTAGTGTTTAAAGATATAGTAATATTGTTGATCTATCTTACATCTATATCAAATGACTATTTACTAATCAAGAAGACCTATGTTGTTCAAATTGTAATCAATTGAGAGACGTATGTACGTTGATTCCAGTAAAATGGATCTAATATTTTTCTTTGAAAAACATAAAAAGTTTAGTTTATTATCGGTAAACTGTAAACAAAAAAAATAAAGTTTTTCAGACATTTAATCAGTAAATTCGATCAATTATTTTATTTGTTTTAGTTTGTGGAATAAATTGAGCTGTGGAGGCAGTTACAAGAATTAATATACAGGGAGATTGAAATATTTGTGAAACGATTGTTATATGATGTGTATATATTGATTTAATTGGAATTTAATTATTACCTGTATGGATTATAAAATATATTTACTAATATCTATTTAGTAGAAACTAAATAAAACTCGACTAAATTAAAAATGTTCTTAATTCGTTTTTTTAAAAGACAAAAGGTGAATTTTTTACGTGCTAATAAACCAATATTTACTCAGTTAAAAAAACAATAATTGGAATGAACTATTTATACAAGTGGGTGGCATATAATAATATTATACTATCACCATTCACCATCATACAGTATTCAAAATTTTCTATACTGAATCAGACTATAAAAAAAAAAAGAATGTTTAGTTAAATTAGTATCTTTATATGACAGTGAAATTGATTAACATTTTTGAAACAGACTTTTATATTTTTTGTTTGAAATATACGCGTAGATAATGATGAACGGATTAGACAGCAACTGTACACGTTATTTATAAATTAGTATTTATAGGCCTTATTATTTATTCATACATGAAGGATTTTCGTGAAACTTGTGGAATCGGTTGAGTAATTTATTACGTTACACTTAGTCGGTGAATGTTGCCAATCATGACTTCCGACCTAGTCAACACATGAAAATGTGTTCTTAAATTACGTTTAAAATATTTTGTTTTAGTATAAAAAAATTGCAAGGAAAACTACATTTTCTTTCCCATTATTCTAGATTTAATACTACACATATCTATGTGTGTTCAATAAATTATTTTTATTTATAAATTTTTTTCGGCCTCTTTTTGTAGATACTATTTATTTAAACTTTCAATATATTTCGATTTATTTTATTAATATTAAACCTTAATTATGTCATTTTACAAATCATTTTTTGACTGAGGCAGTAATTATATTTGTATTATTAAATACAATTACTGGAATAAATATTTCTCACGAAGTAATACGTAATTATTAACTATACAAATTATAATAATATTATACATTTTTATAAATATAAAAACAAAAGGAATAGGTACTAAGTGATCTTCAAATTTATTTTAAAATGCTACACATATATTTTCAGTTTTTCATCGTAATACGCTACATGCTTTAGGTACCCATAATATCATATAATTAACCTTGCTTAATAGTAATATTAATTTAAATAGAAATATAATTTTAGCATTTCAATATCCCAGTATATTAGGACATCATGTAATAATTTACAAAATATATGATAAATGACAACAACTATTAAAACTTATTCACTTGATAAAAATAATTTTGAAAAGTACATATTGCATAGTTTTATTCAATGTAACGTGTAACATAATTAAATACTTATTTAAAATGTAATTTATCTAATATTGATTTGATTATTGTACCAGATTATTATTTGTATCTGAAAAAAAAAGTTTACAATATTCCGGGATCCAACTAGTGTAAGATGTTCTATCGGTGTGAAAACGTATAAACGGAAAGTCGTTTGTGAACGAAAAAAAATTATTGTTGAAAAAATACAACAATTCCGGTAGTAAATCGTATTTTAAATGTATTCTAATTGTTCGTCGTTACGATAATAATATAACACTGTTAGAATATTTCCATATAAATAGTGCGTACTCGACTGTTGGCGTTTTTAAGACTCGCCGGGGACACGGAGATATTCAATGAATTAGTTTCCGGTCGCTGTCGGGCTTCTTCAACGGTATACATAAAAGATTTCCGAAATGCTAATGTCCGTCCACAGAAAGTTTTTTTTTTGTCATATTAGATTACAAATCGTGATAATAAACGCATATATGTATGTACATACAAATAAAGAAAAATACGAAAATTGTATTTTCTTTGTGAGTTCTAAATGTAAAGAGGAATACGGTCGAAATAAAGCTGATGTGGAAATTTCGAAGACCTTCACGCTTGAAATTGCACTAACATTGGATTTTAGACACGCAAAATCCAGTTGATGTTTAGAAATAATACGAGATAGTGTTATGAGATTATTGATATACTAGCTTAAGTGCAGCACCAACCGGGTGCTACTCCTTGTAAATGTAACTCTTTATATGTGAGACTATTTGTAAGTTCTACAACTTTTGAGTGCGGACCTTTGAATTTGAAACTCCGATTGAGTATGACACCTTGTCAATTTAATTTTTATTTAGTACAACACCTCAATTGTATAATCATTTTTGAGTGCGATTCGTGCACCCCCATTTATGTATTTTATCCGAATAATATTGTTAATTAATTAATTTTAAAAATATTCAGCCTACGGTGTTAGCTTTCAAGAAGTTCACTCTTATAATGTTTCTGATGAATAGGTTGACAAAATATGTAATATGTACTATTTTCGGATTTTTATAAAAACTTAAGCCATGTTACCCTCGGTTTTCACCTGGGTGTAATATGTTTATACAACATCACTATAAATTTGGTCGAAATTTCAAGAAATATTTACCATTAAATATAATATGGGTATAAAATAAAAAGTATAACATTATACAGTAGACACCTACTTCACACACATGAAAAGTCGCTCGGACTTTTGGTTCTCGAATTTTTATATAACAATTGTCGACAGGTCGATATGTTCGAAAATTCGATTAAACATCATATATACATAATAAAAGTTCACCAAAAGTATCGATGTAAATTTAATTCAAAATTGTGAAAAACACTACAGAAGTTCTACGATTTTAAATTCATTACTATGAGATATAAAATCTATAATATAGGTACCTACCTATAAGTATTCTATAAATCAGTGGGTCAATCTTAAATACTTAAATACGGACTCGTCACAGGGTACTATATAACGTATAATTTAATTAAAACAAACGAGAAAAAAGCTTTAAGAAATATTAAATAATAAAATAAATAATGATAAGAAAATTTATTAGGATTTCGGATATTGGATGAAAATAGTCGCAAAAAAACAAATAGAAGGATGGGATTCAAACCAGCGTCCCCGTATCGAAAGTTCACTCCTGTTTTCATTAATCTACAGAATGGATGATAAAGTGTCAACATTTCTTGTACTAAACTATTCAGATAATGGACAACACCGTTACGTATATCGACAGATAATATATAGGCATATTCGAAATGATTGGTAAACAAAGAAACGTTCAATCGAGCGGTAAACGCGAATCCGAAATCTGCGGAGTTGAAAAAGGCCTACAAAGGTCGCTATAGCCGATTTCGGAAGTTCGGGGGCGATAATATGATAATACGGGAGAACGTTTAGTGATAACGGAAATCGGCGAGTTAGGAATGGCAATTTTTCTTCCCGGTTCGTAGAAAAGGCGTAAACACGGAGAAACGAAAGACGTAAAAATTACAAAGCGACCGGAGAATAGTTTTAAAATGGTAACGGTAAAGAAATAATCGTTGATCGGTAGCGAAAACGGGACCGGGGAATTAAATAATACATTTTACTGTTTTTTTCGTGGAAAAAATGGTTTTTGGAGTTAGCATTTTATATATATATATATACTCGTTATCCAAAAGCCTGTTCCACTCGATTAACGAAATATTAATTGACAATTAACGGCCGCTAAATTTAATAAACAAAAAATATATATTGGCTATTTTGTTTGTTGACCTTTTTTGAATAACAGACAGTGGCTGAAAATGGCTCTGTTGTGTGAATAAATAGACAACGTTGTATATACGAGAACATTACACAGAAAGACTCGATTAATATAAAATCCTTTTCTCTGACGTGCCGTATTGACAAATCTCCCGATATATAATCTATAAAATATACGTAATATAATAATATATATTTTGTGTATATATATACACAGACAAGTTCAATATTCTAAAGCAAAGTTCCATCCCTTGTGTTTTAATCCCAGAAGTAACCCACCTTACAATAGCTAAACAAAGTTAGCCTCGACTTATATTTCGGGAATAGAGCGTTTGGAATATGATTAATAGTTTTCCAACATTCACATACTCCCTAACCTCAAAAACCTACTTGAAATCAAAATTGTGTGTTTTTTTTTTAATGTCAATAAGTATTTCGTATATTTTAAAATAAAAATTATATTTATCAAATTATCATTTAAATTTACTTCAATTAAAATTTCAATCTGATTGCATTATGAAATTCACTACAGAAAAATAAAAATTACTATTTAATGAACATTTAGTAACAGATTGATTTTATGTTCATTAGATAGAACCAAGTAATATGAAGCATAAAAGTGTGCCATCGACTTTACCAATGAAAAGGTTCTAACTCTCGTTAATACTTTTGTTGGTATTCAAAAGTTAATCAGTAGATGATTTTCACGCTGGATTTTTTTTTTCTTTTTATTATAAATGAATAATTGAATATTATGGACTTTACCTATTAATTTAACGCGACCTAACTAACGTATAATGTTTATATAAACGGGACTTTATGTACAATTTGTTATTAATTTTTCTACAATGGGTGAGAAAAGCGAAAAGAATTCTATGAGCAACATCTTAAGATATACTTTTGAAAAACAAGATATAGAATATTTTCCCATTAATCCGTTGATTTATTTCGGTACCCATACGTTTTCCTGCACGATCGTAACCCCGAAAGACCATTTCCCAAACGCCAAAATTCCTAGTCCATTTATATGAAATCACAGCTGATAATATACTTATGGTACCTTTTGATATAGTGTATTATAGTGGGTTAAGCAGTGGCGTACAGTGGTAAAACATTATGGTCATATCGTATTCGATATAATCGTGACGAGGCCTTAATTACCTATACACAAGTACATACGACGTTTAAGTAACCTCGAACTGTGTCACTTTATTATCGCCTTACTATATTTATAATTTTAGATGTCTTATAGTTCGGATAGACGGATTTTCGAAATTCTAATGTGAACGATAACTTTAAGTTAACTAATCGTAGCTAGGTCTTAGCTATGTGCACGTCGTGTGCAAATCGTCGTTATGTGTAATTTATGTGTTATTCTGCAGTAACTCAGGACATAATTCTTGTAAGGTAAAAATATAACTTTAAAATGTTATGTATTTTTCAACCAATTACTTCTGTTGTCTGTTTTTGTTGCACTATTATTGTTTTGAGATTAAGTTTGGTCAAAGTTACCGGTTCAAACAATTATGAAAAAAAAACATTAATTTTATAATATTTTATAAAATACGTACCATGATACACAAAGTGAACGTTTCAATCAAATTATTTAGGTTGACTTATATGAGGTTAACTTTCTTTAATTTTAACAGATATTTCAATAAAATAACAGGTATTTCAAATACTCTTAACAATACCAAAAAAATAAAAAGTGAGTAACTATTCTTCTTTGGTAAAACTGACCAGGCATAAGAAAACTCTTGCCTTAAATATTTAGCAAGAGTTGTGGTGTCTCAAACTCACACAGTCACCAGTGGTGCAACTACGGGGGTACTAAGGGGTGCTGAAGCACCACCAATTTTATTTTAAGCGCCCTCAAGTTCCATGTCATTCTAATTTCAAATATCAGCTATAATTTTACCAATGTAATTTTATTTTTAAGATTTTATTAACAGTTATTTTTTTTCAGCATGTTTCAGCAGCGCTTTACTAATTTAAGTATAATAAATATTGAGAGAGACTTAGCTAATGACATTGTTCCAGACGAAATCTTGAACACATTTGCTAATACCGATAGAGATTATGTTTGACTCTTTAAATTTTAAAAAACATAAGAAAATATTATAGGTAATAAAATAAATTACATTTTTTTCCAAAAATGGTATTGTAAATATAATGATCGTATAATCTAAATATTGACAATATGTAATGTTGGTTTGGGAGTGTGGGGGGCGACTCATAATAGTAGCACCCCCAAGATTTGAACTCTAGTGGCGCCACTGACAGTCACGCTTACTTCATGAACAAAGAGAACGTTCCATTTTGCGAGTTATTCCACTCACAATCCAACAGATCACAAAAAAAATACATGTCTATTTCCCCCGACAACCAAGATTATATATCCAAAACTATCGATTTCCTAGACTACACTTCTATATTGTATCTATTTGTAACATTTATATTTATGTATGTTTGTTCGGGTTAATAACTTCATTTTCGAATCTTTTTTTATTTCAAACATTAAAATGATGAATCGAATTAACTTAATTTTAGACAGTTAATTTTATCGTTCACTATTGTGATGGTTTTTACAATGTAAATGTATGTATTTTACTATTTATCTACTTTATTTACTCGACATAAAGTCGGTTGGTTTGTTCAAATTGTCCAATTGGTGTACATATACGTTATTCATGGTGTATACTATTATAACATATAAACTGTAATGAGCTCTTATACTATGGTATATTTATTATATATATTTCAGCCCCTAAATTGGAGTGTAGTACGAAAAGTTGAATATTTATTACGAAATTAGTAAGTGTGTTCATCAAATTGGCTAATTCTACATTTTAACATATTATAAAATGTTGAAAAAAGACAAAAGAGGTAATCCAAAAAAAAAAAAATAGATTAAATGTGTAGTACGAAAATTATAATATTTTAGGGGCTGATATATTTATATACCTAAATATAATATGTCAACGGTGCAACACATTCATATAATAGTATTTAGACATCCGTTGCAGGAACCGGATTTGAGGCGTTGGTTTCACTGGCAGTGGTCCTTTGTGACGGCAGAGTTACCACGAAAATTTACTCGGGATGCATTTAATTTATTATATATAATCCGGAGAGCTTAGTGCTCGACCGACGTCGACGCTGCGACCTCCCATCCATTTCCTCAGGCTCTACACGCTAAATCACTGTTATAATACTACTATGTCGTCGTATCATTTAAAGTGACACAAGTCAGAGGAAATCCGCCAAAAAAAAAAATAAAAAAATAAAAAAATGTATAAATCAAATTCCAAATCCTCGAAAATAATTAGATTTTAAAAATCTAAATTCTTTTTAAAATTTTTCAGGATTATAACTATATTGTACCAGTTTAGAAGCTAATTTGAAGTACCTTTGGTACTTTGGGACTTGAATGCATAAACATAATTTATTTTTGTTAGTAATATTCTATATCCGCCACATTTTCATACCAATTGTTTAAAAGAAGTTTCAATCTAAATGATATTTTTCTTCTGATGACTTTTATGTTGAATATAAAACTACTCAAAGTGACACCTGTTTTCTAAGTTATGTTTTATTGTTCAAATAAACAACTTACTAATTAAATATAGTAATATATATATATTAAACTATGGGCATGTCATTTAAACAACAATTAAAACCAAAATTAATTTATACACTAAATTACAGAATAATAAATATTGGTCAAATTAATTTTATTATTGTTCTAGATATTAAAATATAAAATATTCAGTAAGTTAGACATAATTGGAAATACTTTATATTCCTTCAAGTTTCTATCAAAAATGTTTTGTTTTTACTTTTTATATAATAAAATATATATAAATATAAAAATGTTGATAAATATTTTATTAATTAGGCTTTTTACGTTTGTGCATGTACAGTAAAACGAACTTTTTTTTATAAACATCTCTATTTTTAATACAAAATTGAAGTAGGTGGTTGGAATAAAATAATATATATATATATATATATATATTATTCATAATTAAATAAACCTTAAATTAACTAATTTACAACCGTATAAAGTTAAAATAAATCTATAATTTTTTTCAAATTTGAAATTGTTATAACTTATTAAATGTCGGGTTTAGAAACAAGTTTATGTTTATCATAATTACTCAAAAATTAGCGTATCTAAATATTTTGACGAAAACGTACTACATTTCAACCGCTTCAAATCTAAACAATTATTTGCTTAAACTATAATTATAAAAACTTTATTTATTTTAGATTTAGAACCATGAATGATATATATTAGTTACTTAAATTTATCGACTCGAATCACGTATTAAAAAAAAGTTTACTTAATTGGTTGATAAAAGTCACACTATACTGTGCATGCGCAAATTTAAAAGAAACAGCATTGAAAAAACATTCATTAAACGTATAATTTTATGTCCTGTATTGGTTAAAAACTTTAGGGGAAATATAATGTTGTCCTGTTATCTGACACGTGCTGTCTAATGTTTTAGGAAGGGACATTGAAACTTTAAACATTTTCCTTATAATAGAAACAACGATTCGTTAGATATAGTAGTTATGGCAAATAAGCGAGAATACCTATAAATAATATAATTCAAAAAACGATGCAAACCCTAATTTTTGTGTATATAGTATGTACATCTGGTGTAATACGTATAATATGATGTGTGCGTTTGTTTTTAAATTAAAATCGGAAATTCGCAAACGAGTACGATAAGAATCAAAAATGTCCAATCGTAAATAGGTAGGATCCAAAAATTGCACAAGACGTGACAAATAACGGAAAGTGGGGAAAATATTGGTTCTAAATGCAGGCTGCAGTGCCGAGATTTATATCCGGTCCGAAAACGTGTCCCGGGTAACTATACCCATACGTCATACCCCGTCACAAACGTGGACCGGGATAAAATTATATTTTGACCGTCTTGAGAAAACAAAAGCTTTATGCTCTTCCGGTAAAACAACAACAATAATAATAATAATAATAATAATAAAAAAAAAACACGTACAGAAAGTAATTTCGTAAGTTTTAAATGTATATGCGTATGTGTATGTAGGTGTGTAATTCCATTTGTATAGCCGTCCGCTTACGATGATTTATCACTCGTAAAAAGAACACGAACCCACTTAAGTTTATAAGTGACCCGCACTGCAGGAAACACAGTGTGTCAGTCCAGGAAACGCCGACATTTATTTCGTATATTATGTTGTGTTTTATACAATTTAATTAATACGGCCGCGCGTAATAGTGTAACAAAGTACGCTCGAACGACCGTTTTTAAACGAAAAATATTAAACAAAACGGCAGTACACTTACCTAATGAAATAGTGTACGCAAAATACGTATTTATATTGTTTCGATTTCTGATATAATTGAACGGAATAAAATTATATTATACGAGTACTCGTGTAGAACGGCCAACATTCACTAAACAAATGTTTTCGTATTGAACGTAAAATTATTTTAGACTACTACTACAGGAATGAATCAAACCAAAAAAATAATAATTATACGCAGTTCACAATACCGAACACAAAGCATATATATATATATATATATATATATATATATATAATATATACATCAGATAATATGAAATATTGATTACTACAGTACAGGCGTGTTTATAGTGGTCTTACAAAAATGAAAAATTTAAATTGGTTTTCAAAATGGACTAACTAATGGAAATAGTAGTCTTATTGTGTATAATTTTACATAATAAACGTGTCTGTTGATTTTTTTTTAAAACAATTTTTCGTCGTTTAATTGGCATATAAATTAAAATTGCTTTTGGACACTTTTGAGTATTAATATTTTAATAATTTTCAAAAACGATTATTACGTTGAATGTTTAGTTATTTGGAAACTTTTCATTCTGAGGTGAATCTAAGGTTATAATCGTACACATTTGAATAATTTAATTTATACAAATATACAAAAAATTATTTATGCAATTATCATTTTACGATTTTTCAAAAGTATGATTAATGATATTATTAATATATATATATATATATACAATTATCGATATCCTATGATTCTCGTAAATTATTACATCATACATTAACCAAGTGTGATCATTAACAGTGTTATAAAATTCTACAACTTTTAACTGGTTTAAATTTTTACTGTAGATACTTACAATTAATTCTCCATTGCCAACGAGATAAAATTTAATATATTATTAGTGGGCCAATAATTATCGTGATTTTCTAATATACCAAATATTAAAATAATCAAAATTAGGGTAAATCTATTACATTTAAAAAATAGTTTTAACTATTCTAAATCCTATATAATTAGTTAATAATGGAAACGAAAATAAAATTTACTATTTATTCATCTGAGTTTTTGTCGGTTCCATAACTTAATATTTTGATATTGAATTTTTCATTAACTTCTTTGTTCATCTTTGGTTCAAACATATTACAGTTAATTCTAAAAATTTTCTCCTCAAAATACCTACCCTAGTAATAAAATATGTGGCAAAAATTTTTTTTTATAAAAAATCATTGTAACCAATTGATTCCTCGCTCCACTCAGGATCTAAACGCCAAAGTATAAAAAAGTTTTAAAAATCAATTAATGTTCGCCGGGGTACGATATAAATAATATCCGGTCACTTTTAAAGTAGCTGTATCTGCGTACACCAATGGCCCAAAAACTAAACAAAAGGTTTGCAATATTCCGGAGTTGTTAACTTTTTCTTTGATACATCAATATTATAATATCCTTGTAGTATACGTAAAACTTGCTACCTACTATCGTATACTTTGACCTTTTACGCTCGAAGAAATATCCATTTCGCCCTTGCCTGACGTAAATATATATATATAACCTCCATGGTAAGCGCGTCATTTACTGTTTAAAGTACATAATATATACTAACAAATAATATTAAAATAAATTTGGGTATATTATTTATACATATAAATATATATTATATACAATGGTATGTATAAATATATTGAAGTATAATATTTAGTTTCTCATAAAATATAAAACTATTGGGGAAGGGATTCTTTGTCCCTGGCTATCACCACCGAGATTCATATCGAGAAACGATTCTCAACTTGTGGTCGTTATTTTCCGAAAATATTTTGTGACATTACTCTGTATAATGTGTAATAACATATGGAATATATGTTTTTAGAATGAGTATATTTTCGAAAATTGGCCATTATATTGACTATGATGATAAAATCCGATTGTATAAAAACTCATCAACTCGATGATAACCGTCATAAAATTCTTTTGACGATATCCATTTTTTCGGAAATTATTTTCTCACTATTTCTTGTTTTATATTAATGTAAAAATGTCATTTTAAAGTAGGACATAAAATGGAATTTTCTAAAATGTATCTCATTCAAAAAAAAAAATTATCAACAATTATTAAAAAATATTAAAAATATTATTCAATATTTTACAGTCAGGTTTTTATATCCTTAGTAAAAATAAACAAATAAAATATTTATCAAGTTACTTGAACAATTCGTTAACCAAAAGTTATATTCTATATATAATAATAATTTCACTGGAAAAGTAGAAGATATGAGATTATTTGTGAATAATTAATGTTTTATACGTTATATCAAATACGATAAATCGAAGTTTAACGTTTTATTCTATTGACAATATTGGAGTTAATCAATGTTAATGTATCGATATTAACTTGATTAATCGAAGGTTTTTTAATCTGATTCTCTGTTCTGGTTTTATAAAAGTATTATTTCAATTTGTCAGTTCCAATTCTGGTTCCGAGCTTTCGTCATTTTTAAGATTCGGTTAGAAGATGTTTTTAAATACTATTTAAATTTCCCCTAAATGTAAACTAAGATTGAAGTAAAAAATGGTCAATAATAATTATTTTTGTTTGTTTTAGAGGTTTTAAAAGTCATAATAATATTTTTAGATTTTGTCAATGAAGTGAAATAAATGGTTTCAAAACCAGGTATTCATAGTTCGTTTACAGTCGTTATTTTCGATCTATTCAAGTACCTATCTATAATAATTATTATGAACGTTTTGTAGTACTTAGACATTTAATTTTAACATGATTACTCGGTACATAAAGGCAATTATTACTCGTGCGCCATATGCAATTTATTAGCGAATAACATTAATGACCGTTGGATGACTATACATTATTATCTCTCCGTTAAACGTCATTTACTGCATATAGCATACATTATATTTTATATAGATAATAAACACATACCTATATATATGTAGAAATTTACTAAAATCCGAGAGATAGATATCTCACGGCGTATTATTGTCATAAATCCATATCCCATTAAAACACGCCAGCGTGAGCATTATACACACAATCTGGACTTATAAATCCCACAGGTATATAACCGGAGGTTACCAACTATAACCATTCACACACACACATATATATATATATATATATATGCGTATCTACACGATGGGCCAGTCGGATTCTAGAGTAGGTGGCGGCAGTGGCGGTTTATAGGACTATAATAGAGTTCGGGTGGTGGTGATGGCGAGTACGGTAGCGGCGGCGGAGGCCTGGAGCACAATATAGTATTTCAAAGGTCGAAAGGGTATTTAACTTTTGACACGGCGAAATTGCCGATAAATTATTCATTAATCCCAGTGAGCGGGTGACGGTAAACGTGGTACCTTAGTCGGTATATCCATATATATATGTATGTTCAGCACCGTTAATTCGCATATCATCTATAAAATATATAGTATACCAGAACGAATTTAAAAAAGAAAATTCTGCACCTCTCCCTCGTTTCAAAAACAAACTCATAAGAACGAAAAAATTTATTTGTACATAATATTTTTTAGTAATACCACGTATTTTTAGATATCAGATGTATCCGTAATATAATGCACCGATATGCACTATTATAAATATTTTTAAACATCAAATGAAAGAATGATAGCCACTACTCAGCTCTAGATTTATAACAGTTAAAACGCATTGTAAAAGGCGACATTTACGAATAGAAATAAACACTACGTATCATTGGAAAACAATATACGGCGGTAAGTTGTGAGAAAGAATAACATTTGGCGAAGAATTTCACTCCGATTATATGTCAATTATGCACACGAAAATTGAACGACAAATCGTCCCTTAAAGTTTACTCAAAACTCACATAGCATCTGCTTCAATAATAATTATTTTCTATTTAGTTGAGCACTGTTTCTTTGAGAACGGGGAGATAAACGTACGGACAGTGTTATCACCAAGGCAAAATTACTCCATTTCTTGACAAACCTGATTAATGTTGTTGATTCGCCTACATATAATCGATGTACTACAAAATGTATACAGTTTTCTTCCAGTAATCATTGTTCGGCAACGATTTTTCGCATTGTGATCTACTATTAAAATTCTAGACCGTGTCTTCTTATTTTATAAATAAATTCCCAAACAAATCATTGTATCAAAAAATGGGTGACACAGACGTGCATCATACCTGCCCGACTGACAATGCATATAATAGTAATTACTTAGAAATACTGTATTCGCTTACAATAAAAAGTAAATGTTTGTGGATTTGGGTTTTATTTTATTTTAAATAGTAATTATAGTTTACCATGCATGAAACAGATAAATATATTAAAATCGTTGCTTCCGAATTCCGATAGTGATTGATGATATTTCCGTTGTTCAAACGACAAAAACTATTTTCAATATTCATACGTATAATATATATTGTATTTATATACAATATAATACACATTGAAATACTGAAAAAAAAAAAAACAATACAATATATATTCGTTTTTAATGAAAAAAATCCCATCGTCAACTCTTTATCAACGTTTTCGCTGACCATCCGCGTACAACTAGGGGTCTTTAGCAGGGTTTTTCTTCTGGTCTTCACTATCCACGCGATCCCTGCAGTAACAGCAGGATATCCAATGTTCTTTTCTCGTCCCTATTATTAAACGTATAAACAGAACAATATCGTCCGTACGAGATTTCATTCCGTTTTATATGTCTAAATAGAAAATCGGCAATAATTTTGTACACGTACTCGTATACAATAATAATAAAATGATATATTATTCCCGAGGACATGTAAGCTCTTCGTGATTTTAATATAAAATCACACTATTTGCGAAAATTCCGTCGGAAATAATCAACAGTCATAAATATTCATCAATATTTTTCATAATATTTTGTGTACACTGTCATTGTATGCCTAATTACATTATAATGTACATTATGCCACTATAATACAATTATTGAGAATTTTCCAAACCTAAAGCTCTGTTTGTCTCTCTCTCTCTCTCTCTCTCTCTCTCCCTGTCTCTCTCTTTCCGTGTTTATTTTAATGAATCAATATATACATAAAGTGGTATATATATACTGTACTATAACAATATATTATATATTGACAACTGCGATGACACCTAACTACGACAGAAGGCACTTTCGTTCACATATTGATCAGTCAAACCCGACACATATTGTATTTATTTTCGAAATTATTTCCATCGTCTTTACATAATTTTCAAAAAAGTTTTACCATGTTTCTTTATCGCCTACACTTCATGATTGTAGAGAGTATTTTGTGTACAACTTTCAATTGTATAAGCAAATTAAAAAAAACTAATGTAAAAAGTGAAATCGTAAAAATATGTATAATAGCATTTATAATAGTATGATCTATATAAGTTATACTTTTTCCCAAAATTGTCTATTATACAAAAGCAAATTTTATGTAGAATAATTATTATTTTTACCAAGAACAGCCTTCTGAAAAAAAAAATAATTTATTACACTTCATTTAATATTTCGTAAAAAAAAAAATTGAATTTCCTTTCATAACATGGCATAATATATAATGAGTTTTGTTTTGGTTAACACTCTCGACATTTTTAATTACAGCCTTATCAAAAAATTTAACAATTTCAAATAATTATTTAATAAATTTAACAAACTAAATTTCAGTTATTTTATTATAACATTAGAAAATAATAAACATAATAATATTTATATAATTATAAATTGTTTTCATAAACATGATATCATTTTCAACAAATTTTAAGTATTTTTGGTACAAATGGTATAATGAATGTTTTTTTTTATTTTAATTTTGTACATTTTGTAGTTTCCCCTTCAAAGATGGTCACTTATTTTTAAATATATTCAAATTTCGATGAAATTTATTCTCAATTATATTATAAGAGGACATTACATACATTTTATATTTTTTATCTCCATCTATCAATACAAAATTAATAATTTACACGTATTAAAATCAATATCTTTTTATCATTTTCTCATATGAGAATAAATTGATATTGTATATTCAATTTAAAAATAATAACATTTTATAAGTTCTTAAGTTTTAGATCCAATTTGTTTAAATCACAATATTTCAAATGTATTATTACGTTTCACCAAACTGATTTTAAACAGGCAAATTTCTTATATTGCCTACATTTAACGTTTAATAATATATTAATATATATAAAAAAAAAACCAGAATTGTTGTTACTATGTTTGATATATTAAAACACATTTTTAAAATACAGTCAAGAGTCTATTCATGGACGTTGATATCATCTTATGTTGTCATTGATTTTTTTTCACCTCACGTCAAGTTCTCTTGCCACACATAACACCTAATATTTCCTAACTGTCAAATTAAACGTCAGGCTCGTTAATACGAGTGATATTGATGATGTGAGCACAAGTCCGCGTGAAAACAATGAATTATAACTTGGAGCAATTGCCTTTTCTGTAAAGAGATGTATACAAAATAAAGTGGTGAATTTAAGGTTTTCTAAATTCATTCTTCCGAAATTCTTAACTCACGTAAATAGGTAATTCACTTATCATTCTGAGTAAATTATTCGGTATTAGTTCCAACTCGATACACGATATTTACTTATTCTCGTTCTTATTTTCACATACAAAACGAATAATATATTTTCTAATTAGAACAGTGGTGTATTTTATTATGGTGGGCTCAGAACCAAAATTGTCCGAATCACAAATTTTCAAATAAATACTATTTAAATAAAGTGCTCATTTCTTTGCACGATCTTTAATTGAAAATTTAAATGAACTAATTTGCATTGTTATTAATGAGTTTCGTAGAACCTAAAGATTTTAAATCAATTATAATTTTATCAATTCTAAAACGTTCACAATATCAAAATTGTCAGCTGAATAATTTAAAAATACCGATTTAGAACCATTTAGTTTTGAGCAAAAGTTATGAATAAATGAAAATTATAACTGCATGAACTTTAAAATTTTCCATCCATCAATTTTCGTCTGAAAAATGTGATAATTAGTTAAAATATAATCGTATACATTTTTTTAGAACGAAATTAACTGGTAGTGAATAAAGAATTATCTTTATTAAAAACTTTGGTAACTTGCACTTCTTGCACAATTCATTCTCAAAAAAAAAAAATGTTTAAATCAGTTAATTTGAGGCCTCCCCCTCAAATTAACATTTTCGATCGACATTTAAATAATGACAGAGGACAACTGACGTAAATTGTAATTATATTTAATTATTTAACTCACCAGTATATGGTCACTATATAATGAAACATTTATTTACAACCTATCTTAAATAAATATAACCCTTTTCCGTCGCAAATCCGTCATTTTGGCTTAGGCGAGATATACGGGACTTGGGATGTTGTGGGAGCAAAACTATTTGAATCAAGGTTTAGCTAGATATAACGAACCATCAGCTCATATGATCAGGGAACCCTATAATATTTATGTACATATTTATGTTTATTTAACAGATTCCATTTTGGAAAAAATAAAACATATTTAGATTTCTACTTAAATTTAAAATATTGTATTACGTAATTACGTTAGATTTATTGTTATATTGTACAATAAATCGTTAAGTTCAGTTGTTTATATAAATTCGTGGAAATATTAGAATATTGCAATAATTTTACTATAAAATGTCTTTCTTTCAACATCTACATTATATTTTTAATTATGTTTTATATACTATATTATACAGTTAACCGTTAAAAATTCATAAAAAATAATTTTTCGAATTGTTTTTGATAATAAATTTTGTTTAATTAAAATATAATAATTAAAAAATTCGGGCGATGTACATCATTAAATACGATATGAATTACAAAAATCAAATGAAAAATACTAAAACTTCTATATTATATTGTTTGTTGGTAAAAATAGTGTTATGAAATATATAGTGAAAATATTTAAAAATAGTTAAGAATTTAATGAATAATATATATAACTAAAAGGTATATATTATATTTTAATAAAAATGAATTTGAAAAAATATATATAAATACTTGTACCTATGTATTATTAAAAAAAACTCTTTATTTTTTTTTACACATATTAAAGGAAACACATTTTTAAGATTTATTATATTTCTCCATTATAATTTAT
This sequence comes from Pemphigus obesinymphae, assembly GCA_025469235.1. Taxonomy (NCBI): domain Eukaryota; kingdom Metazoa; phylum Arthropoda; class Insecta; order Hemiptera; family Aphididae; genus Pemphigus; species Pemphigus obesinymphae. Next base: position 204,508 of record JAIPRL010000083.1, read on the forward strand.
TCAAATAATGGGTTTAAGGTCGGTCGATTGACTTATCTATACATATATGGTTTGGGTCATAATCGAAATAATGGGAAGGCATTAACAAAATAATGATAAAGAGATAAACGTAATATATTTAAAGGAATCGCGTAAAAAGAAATATAAGGTTCGCATTAAAAAGCATACCTTTTTAAACTTATATGTTATTAAAGTAAATTATTGTTATTGGCAATCATTTAAAGGTCGAATTATTTGTATTTTTATTTGATGATGGGTACACATTCATATACGTATTCATGTGAATTTACCCTTTTTTATTTTACATATAAATAAAACCTTGATAATAAAGCGAACAAATCCAATGTCGTTCGTAATCCACTTTCTTAAAAATGAAAGTGACTTGTATAATAATAAGTACCACGTGATAATCCCTTTTTCTTCCACGAATTTTTTACAAAATCATTTTATTTTAAAACAACAATTTGTTGTCATAGTGATGTTATTATCCGTAAATTAATATTGCGCTCATTTTCCAAACGTCTCCCAACTACAGATTATCACCTCTAAGCACATTTAACGATCGTACAATTCCCTTGTCTTTGATTATTATTTTTGATTTTTACAAAACGTCCTCTCCTGCGGCGATCTTAAAGTTTTTCCCATTCATTACGGGTTCCTTGAATATTATATTTTATTACACACGTTATATTGCCATCTAGGCTTCATCAGTTTATTTCAAAACATCACCTAAATTCAATAGAATTATACCAATTCTTACAAATCTGATCACTTTCTGTAAAAATTGTATTATTTCAATACAATTTTAGAAATTAAAATTTGTGTGTAATTTAAGCAGGTATTATAATTAATATAATATTAAAAGGACATCATGCCTCTAAATTTCAAATAGTTGTATATCAGTAATATTCCAAATGCTTTTAAAGATTTTTTTTTATTATTTTAATAATAATAATAATTTTAGTTTACTCTCTTTGTGCATATTCTGTGCATTATTTTATGATGATTTACTATTTATTTATACATTAGGTACTTATAGTTACTATATGTAGCAATTAAGATTAAATAGATAATAGCAGATAATCATTGAATTGATATATTCCAATCTTAGGTTTGACTATTTTTGAGACTGATTTTATGCTTCTTTTGAGATTATCAGTACCTCATAAATTATATTTTAAGGTATTTTGGTATTATTTAAATTGTATTAGGTTTAGGTATATTAGCATAGCTGTTTTTAAACAAATTGATTAACTCAAATATATTTACTCTTATGTATATTTGAGTATCTCCCATTAAATATTTATAAAAACAAAATATATATATTTGCTTTAATTTGAAATATATTTAATTAATTTTAAAACTATAATAGCACGAACAATTTAATCTTAGAAAATGCGTAATGCAATATAAATTGCATCCAGTTTAAGTATTAAAACTAATATATTTATATTTATATATTTATAAATTAATACCTCCTTACTAAAATGTTCACAATATTTAAATATCGCATTTTATCTGAACTCAGATAAAATATAAGATTTGATAACTCAATCTATATTTTATGGTATACTATAATCAACGTTATCACAATATTTAAAAAAGTTACATTTGTTAAAAATTAATTATTATTCAATTTTACCTATAAAAATATTCCCGTTAATTTAACACGTGTACTTTATTGCAAAAACAAAATTCAATTTAAAAAATGTATTTCAGTTGCCGTGACAATCTAAGTATTTTACATAATTAGTATAATTGTCTATAAAACTATACTTACCTTACGCAAAACATATATTTAGAAAAAATAACGTACTTGTTTATAACTACAACACATAACAACGAATAATAAACATTAAACTATCATTGATAAGAGTTATGTTATAAATTACTGATTTTGGTTTCTTCACCCTTTATACTAATCCATAAAATATTAATAACGACAATTATTCGTGAACATTATCAACTATTATTATGGTTGTTTTGATAACAAAACATAAATCACATGATAAATAAACGCCGTAATATGAGAGATACTAAGAGAAAAATATTGCATAAATGTAAATATATTGAAATAATTAAATTTAATGAGATTTTATAGTCGAAGTATGTAATTATACTATATAACTACATTATTCGTCTTCGTTTGAAATTTAAATAATTTCACTAACTACGTTCGATACACGTTTTTTTCTCCTGGATATATTACGTCTGTACAATATCTTAAAGAATCACAAATAAATGTTTGTTTTGCAAACTTTGTTGTCTACATTTTATCGAAACGACATCAAAATTCCTGACAACCGAGAGTTAAAATTTTCTCGACGTAAATAAATGTAATTTCTACATACAATACTTCTACTCTAAGTTCACTGGAGCCGAGACAACGACGCTGACCACCACCGGCCCAACCTCTCCGGGCTACGGCAGGTGACGGCCGATCCGCTCCCTACCCGCCGTGCGCCCCCGCAGTTCCCGTGCGCCCGCGGAAGACGACCCCGGCCTGGATGGTAGTCCTGGGAAACTCGCATATTTGTGCAGGTTAGATGGGAAACGTCCCTCTCGGACGTGGGGCCCTAGGAATTCCGTAAGAAAAAAATATAAGTATACAAACCATGTAACTCTAGACCACGGCACACCCAGCCAATATTTTATATTAAAATTTTGTATATTTGACGGTAAATTCGATATTTCAAAATACTACTACTATTATTTAATTACGATTAAAAGTGGCCCCACGTCAGGCATTAAACGAGTTTTTTTAAATACATATATACCTATTATGTGTGTGTGTGTGTTTTACGTCCTGTACTATATCGCCGGATGAAGCAAATGAGGCTCGTCCTCACCTAGTAAATGTTTGCAATATTGCAATAAATAGGACCCAATTTAATTAATAATATGATATTAAATTATTTTATTATATTACATAATTTTCAATCATCATTCGAAATTTCCAAAAATATATCGCTAAGATTTTTTTTTTTATTAATTATTGATATCAAATATTAAATGATATCCGTGGCGGGCACCTGGCCCGCGCCCGAGGGGCAAAATATATAATTAGCTGTGACTTGCGGTATAATGACTATAGTCAGTATAGTATTGTACAGTGTATGTATGACACCTCAAGGCCCATAGTGGTGGTGGTTCGGCATGATGACGAAATATTGCCGTGGCGACAGTGAAGCGAGTATCCCCGAGAAAACCCGAGAGGCAAACATTTTAAAACTTCGGTTGCTCTACAGAAAAATTAATATCAAGTGGTGGCGGGGGTGTCCTGGAAATATTCGGTACACCGAGACGGATAAAAATGTTCCTCATAGGCGACATGCGCTTTATTCCGTGTAATTTCTAATACTAAACGACAAAATACCACATAAATATTGGTTTAATTGTCACCCATTGTGTTCTAGTATCACGATAGTATATTAAAAATAAAAATATTACTATTTAATACCTATTATATTTATATTCATATTTTTTTTAATAAATTAATTTCGAGTGTAACTAATTTTTGTGGTATCGACTTAAATGATATATATAATTTTATGGTGTTCAAATCAATGTTTCCAGTAATTTACATGGAGGTTATGCGACGTTTGTGATAAACGATGTTCTAGGTTCGAATTCCAGATTATTTTAATATGATTTTTACTTTATTTTTTATACATATACCTACTACCTATATAGTTAAAAAGAAAAAATTAATTTCATTCCAATGTTATTATAAATTGTATTTATTGTGTAGGTTTCTCTTAAAAATATTTTATTATCTAATACAGTATTACATCTACATTTACTTAACATTCCCAAATTGATTGCCTCACCACCCACAGCACACACCAGCCGCCACTGTCGGAAGTAGATACTCCAAGCGAAAACAAAACAGCGTTTTGTTTTACTGCGCGAAGCACGATCTACGTTTATTACAACTCGAAAAAGCAAATATAAAAAAATAATAAAAATGAAACACCAGACGTGAGTACAAAAAGGGGACAAAAAAGGTCAACGGGAATCCGTGCCGTACGAGACCGATGGAACGTAGTGGAACGTGTTATTTGTTCGGTGGTCGTAGGCGGAGAGAACGAGAGCGACCGGCCGTGTCGCCGCGTCGACCCGTTTGGAGGTACGAGTCGTGCGGAGGGGATGATATCGTGGAAGAGCAAGGAACATAAATATAAATCACAATAAATAAATAATAATAATTAAACAATACGAAAAATGGTAACTCTGGTAGTGTACAAGCCGTATCACCACATATATATTGATAAACGGTTCTTTATATTTTTAAGGTAATCGCTTTTCGGTTTGAAACCGCTTCTTGCTTTTCATAACCAGTTACCCGTTTTAGACCACCTCTAACATTTTAAAACAGTTAATATATATAATAATTATATTAAATATTATATATATATATATCGTTGTCCGACTTTTTGGTCTTTGCCTTCTGATCCTGGAATATTTGTTAGATTATTCAATTTATTTTTAAGACAAATCCTATGATAAAGTTAACTTTGTTGCAATCGCAAATAACATGGTTATAAATAGTTCATAATAATAATTATAAAATAATAGCCGTAAACAACGGTTTTTCAACAATCGTGACAGCCTATCACTTCAATATTTCTTTTAACGTATATAATTATAATATTAATTATATAATTATTTAATTAATTTAATTACTTTATAGATTATATACGATTAATATTAATAATATTAGTAATATTAATAGTATATAATCTATAAACTATTTTACGTCAACTAACCTATATAATATAACTTATAAAAAGCGAATATATGTTGTTCCAAGTTTGAAGCCTGTTTTTCGCTGATGGACCATATTTTACCAAACGCTCACTTTGATTAATTACATAATAATTATTTTTTTAAAAAAACGTATCTAGTTCTGGATTTTCCATGTTGAGCTTCAATTTAATGATATGACGTTTAACACACGACTGACCACATTAGTACACAGAACAGCATATGATGACAATTTACGGGAAATAGAAAACAATAACAATAAAATACAACATTAATGACTTTTTTAAATATTGTTGTCTTAAATTTAATTTCATTGCACCTGCTATACCAAGTACCATTAAGAATGACCCATGAGCATATATATTTATAAATAATGATACCTACTATTTAAATGTAATAAATACATTTCATATTATAATACAAAAGTAAGTAGGTAGATATACGGTTTTATAAATTAAAGATTAAAATATTATAATATATATTCTAAGTAAAAATTATGAGACAAATAATATTAACAATATACCTATAATAATATATAAATAATATTTTATTTTTACATCCTAGAGAAGGGTTGTCGGTTTTTTTTTTTTTTTTTTTGTAACTTTCAACGTCAGTTACCGGTTCCGTTAGAATTACCGATAAATTTAAAACTTCAAAATTTAATTTTCGGTTACGGGTTACCAAATTTTCGGGGTACCGAGTATCGGTTTTTGGTTCTCAAAAAAAAGGGCTCTTAACATGTTTTCGTGAAATACCGATTTTAAGCTCTGATTATTATTATACTTTTTTTAGGATGAGAGAGAGAGAGAGAGAGAGAGAGAGAGAGAGAGTAGATAAACACAAGTGGACAACACTATCATTAATTGATCCCAATTTTTTTTTCTCATCGATTGACCTTTTATTAATTTTTTTTTACATTTTATTCTAGTTTTCATGCATTTGACTTTTAAATTTTATTATTACTATTATTATTATTAGCCATTTAAATCAATAAACAAACATAATTAGCTATTTAACTACAAACGATACGTACATTTCGAAAATTGTAAACTAAATGTAATTTACTGATGAACATGGATCTACTATAAAATATTATAACATTGTTTATTAATATGACAATCAGTTAAAACTATTATTGAACAAAATTTGATGGTTAAATACGTGAGTAAAAGCTTATTAAATTGTTAATACTCATTCACGCTATTCGCTTAAAACGTTTTATATCAAATCGTATTAAGCATACTCGTATACATTAACTTATGAAGAATTTAAAATTACATATTACCATACAAGTCAATGATAATAATTACATTACGAATGAAGGTAAAAAAAAAAAAACCGTAAATATGTTTCATTTTTAAACGATTTTGATCTGAAAACATTTTCCTTTAATAAAATTACTAAATTAAAAATAAAATAAATCGGTCCAATAGTTGTGAAAGGACCTCAGGTTCATGGTATGATTATGGATTATCCCCCCCCCAGGCAGGAGGTGATTGAAAATCCTTAACACAATGCTACTTTAAAATTGGGAAGTGGACCGTTAACTTCATGACTTGAAAGCACTTTTTTTCAATTTTATTTTATATTCATACATTCCAGTAAAATATAATAGCACTTCAATGTTTCAATTGTATCAACGTCTATATCATATTACTTGAAAAAAACCGCATTGTAAATATTTACCGTTTTTTACTATGAAAAAATAAAATATTTTTATTCATTTTCACCCCTCTTCTCCAACCAAAACATAATCGTAATGTGATAAAAAATTTTTTTGTTGGCGGGAAAAGGGGTTAAATATTTATTTTTTTCTTATTGTTCGTATTAATTTTCCGGTGCAATTTAATAACACTGTGAACAATTTAAACTAAAGTTCTGAATAATTATATGAACTATATCTATACTTAAATAAACGTATATTTAAATTGTATTATACATTTATAATTATTCAAAAAAAAAATTTCCCACCATTCTTATATAATTATGTAATATTGTAGTTATATTTTAAAAATATTTACATAAAATTACATTTGGTATATTTTATATTATAATATAATCATCAACAAATATTTCTAAAATATTTTTAGAATATTTTCCGTTAATCGTTATAAAATAGTTTCTTGCAATTATCAATAAATATTTTTAAAAAATTATTTTTAAAATTTGTTGCAGTAATTTAAAAAAAAATACAGATTAACATTGGTTAATTTAACAAAATGTTTTCGAATGAATTTTTAAGGTAATTTTGATCATTGAATTAGTATATTTATCCATATTACCATGGTGTTAATCAGTGTATATATATTTGGAACTGAATTTAGTTGTATTTATTTAAAATATATAAACAAAAGATACATATTTTTTTTGGTGTCAATGTGAAAACATAATAATCTTATCACTAAATATTCGTATAATATGAAAATATATATATATATTACAATCAAAAAAGTTTTAATGAAGTTTAAAAATGGATTTATTTTACAGTAAAATCCACAAAATAAAAAAATTTATTATTATTATATTATGTTTACACCATTAACAATTGTTAATAGCTTATATAAAAAATGTCTATATATATATTGTACACTAAAAATGTATTTGAATCGAATATGCTAATATAGCATGTACTAAAATGCTCTATTCATAAATATATAATGTAAAAATTGTAATTTTATATATTATAAAAATATTAAACATCTATAATTTTATTGCAATTCGTTAAATTTCATCATTAATTTATATATATATTTCAAAATAACATACATAATAATATTATATATTATTCATAATTTGATAATGTCCAATTTTTTCAATCAAATCAAATAATACGACACTAATAACATTTTGAATAATAATCAACTGCGATAAGCATTTACTAAAACCCCAGACTTTTCAGTGATTAAATCAAAAATAATAATTTAAGACGTCCGTAATATACATTGTTTATGTTTTTTACGATTTAATAAATTTGGGTAAACACCTTGATTAAATAATAAACGAAAGGTTTAAAACAACAGAAAAATATCCAAGGCGCATCGATTTTAGTTTAATAAAAAAATTAAAACGAGCCGAATTAATTAAAAATATTTACTTCATTAAATACGAGTTTAGAAGTATTATGCAATTAAACAATACATTGTTAGTAGTACATTTATTTATTTATCATCCCAAGTTCAATTAATTTTTACGCTGTGCCCACCATCACCCTCATACATTCTATCCACTCGTAATGTTATATACATTGTAGTCATCAAACCACCACAGATTCATGATTTTTTAATGATATAATATTATACTATCAGTGTAATCATTTACCAGATTATAAAATGCATTTTCAATGCCTGGCATAGATAACAATTTATTCTAAACGTACTTTAGTTCAGATAAAAATAAGAAAAACAATTTAGTATTAATAATGATAATCATAAGATTATAGTATAATATTGTATAAGTAGAATTAAATACTTTTAAGGATAACAAAAGTCAGATATTAACCGGAGGAGAGATAAAAAAAATATTTCTACCGTTCAGCACAATCATTATATGATATATAGGTAATAAACGAAAATTGTTTTTGTAGATAAAATCCATATTTAATTTTTGTTTTTTATGACTTGAAAATTATAAAGTAGAATATTTTTCAAATATTACTTTCATAAATGATTCACGGGTCACAAGAGCAAAATTACATGTGAATATCTAAGGGTATCTAACGGTTAATTTCAAATTGGTAATTACCTTCGACATTGAAAATAACTCGTTAAGCACTAAAATTCCGGTATAATGTAATATAACAAGGACTTAAAGTATGAGAAGGAAATTTTGAATACGATAAATGTTACTACCTACACAAAGCATACTTTTCGTTATTACCACAGAAATATGTGTGTTTAAATCGGTCCCTCAAATTCAAAAATAAAATCAATGTACAGAAGATCTGTTAGGTACCTATAATTAAGTCAAGTCTCTGAACTACGGTGTACTAGAATTGCTCAGATATTGGAACAGAATATAAATGGGACACCTCCAATGCTCAGCCTCAACTACAATATACATCCAAATCTGCAAAGAGATGGATATAATTCTAGTGGGTGTTCATAATTAGCGGTTTTTTTTAATTCAAAGATAAAATCAATGTACAGGCGATCTGTTAGGCTCAATGCAATCAAGTCAAGTCTTTAAACTACGATGTGCCAAGATTACTAAAGCACCGAAATTAATCGTTTAAAGAAAATATGATATTTAATAATTACGTTTGAAATAAATTAAACAAATTTTAATGTGAAAACGGACAAATAAAATAATTAGGTACCTACAATACACAAATAGGAGTAGAATGAACGTGAAATAGAAGGTCTTAAAGTACGTGACAAATGAAGGTTGTAAGGTCAACTCGAAACGTACGTGAAATTTACCCAAAATGAAACTGAGAAAAACTGATATCCTCCTAAATCAGTCTGGAGTGCTAAAAAGCAGAGCACTGTGCTCACGAGAGCTGATGAAGAAAAAAGAACGCCCAAGCTTGTGTCACGAAAGTTTATACAACCTCGTCCGTTATCCCGACAAAGTTGTAAGGAAAACGTACTAGAAAACGTACTAGTAATTTTGTCAAACATATGATTGCACACCTAGAAATTGTTTTGGGTGTAGCAATTGTTTTATGTCAAAATAACAGCTGTTGGCTTGATCATGAATGTGATATACTCGTGTTTGTGTATTGTACATAATCAAGTTCTTTGTCTTATATAATTTGTATGAAATAGGTACCTGTTACATTCAATATCTTACAATTATATATATGTCTTATAATTAACTAATAGAAGTGGTAATAATGGTATAAAATAAAGCTGTTACATATTGTATAAACCAGTATTTTTGCAAAATCTAAAATATAGTTCCTATAACAGTCATTTTTAAATCGATTTAAGGAAACCCGAGTTTTAAATCAGTTATTATACTAAAAATTGAAGTGCAACACAAAATTTTATTTATTTTAAGAACCTTTAATGAAGGGATCGTATTGACCCCTCAATATTTTAATTTAACCATTCGAGTAATATATATATATATATATTAAAGGGAAAATTTTTTAAAATATATGTGAGGGATAAATATATATATTTAAATAAAAAAAATCAGGGGATAGTACCTCCCTATTCTCCCTTCCCCACCTACTTTGGCTACTATACCTCTAATGACAAAGTATGATTTATTCAAAATATGTGTGTGTGGCATGAATTTGTCTATGATATAGTCAGCGCACGTACGTGTCGTCATGGAAATAATGCACGAAGCGCATAATAATAGTATAAAGAAAAAATTATAGTAAAATACCCCTGGCGACAAAAATGAAATAGAAATCGGATGTTTACTTATTCATATATAGTTTATCGTGCTGTAGGTATATACTATTTATTACTAAAATAACACTCGGACATTTGGCGTCGAGCACGAACGACTACGTCAAATATCATAATATAATATATGAAAATACCATTTGATCGATTCTTATAGCGTGTTTAAATCACGTAAGAAACTCTTAGATCACTGGCATAGAAAAATTGTATCGTAAAAATATTTGGAAGTGTTTATTGGAGCATATTTATGATTTCATTCGAAATAATTTTATACAAAATAGAGTATTCTTATTTTCTGTACTTTCGATAGACTAAACATTGACTAAAAAAACGGAAGTTTAGCTTGACATTTTTATTAATGATAAATTAAAATTCGTTTAAAAAATGATTTTATTTGAAAACATTTGTTTCTAAATGTATAAGATAATAAATAAATGGGCGTCCATACGTTCAATAAGTTATAATGCATTGACAAACTATGATAGACCTATACCAAGTCTGGTTTTTTTTTTTAAACTTTTAATACGTAAATAAAATTGTATTTTATATATCGGTTCTTTGACATAATGTTACACAACAAACATATGACGTACATACTTCACCTAAAAAATCTCAAAATTATAATTTATTAACATTGTATAAAATATTGTCAGTAAATAATATGTAACGCAATTCATATTCTGAATATATGTGGGTAAAATATTATGTTTGAAGGTTATGTATTTAAATATTTTTTTGTACATGTCTAATATGTTATCGTAACAATTAAAATTTAAAATCATATTTTTAGTAATTTATTTATTTATTTATTTTTTTTTATTTTTTATTTATTTTTTTTTTTTGCGATTAACCCGGTTTTTTTATTTATTTTATTTATTTATACAATTTACGCCAAACAAGCATTTATTTAGATAACAATAGAATTAACTTAAACAACTAAATATAGAAGATGAAATATAAAACAGTGAAAAGTGCTTAAAAACTAGAAATATGAATAATAGTAGTAATATACATGTAGTTGAGGCATAATTATTGGAAAGTGACATAAACTAATTAGAGTTGAGGAGGCGAAGCATTCTGTGCAGAGGGTGGTTATAACCATAAGATGTTCAATGGAGCGGAATATGGAAGAGGGAGTGATGTCTTGATAGATGAGATGGAACACGGAAGGAGATAGAAGAGAGTAAATCGGGAAAATCCAGAATAATAACATACATTTAACTGTAAATTTAAAATGGTCGATCCAATGGAATTTTTACTCATAACCTTTTTATTGGGAAATTTAATTTAATTATATTTCATATAAGATATTTTATCGTATCTCTAACCGTTTGTAAAATATATTTAAATAACCATAAATAATCAATTTAGCCAATAAGTTAAATATTTTGTACTTTATTATTTTTCTCAAAAACTAATAGATTTACACATTTTTATATAAAATACATAAATAGGAGTGGATCTGTGTGAATGTGACTTATTTAATTTATATTTATCCATCCATAATTTTAACTATTTGTATGGGAAAATTTTATTGAAGTTATTATTATTATATTATAATATTATTATCAACTTTATTATTTTATTTTTATAGTGAAAGAGCATTGCTTAGAGTTCATGGTGCGTTAATGTGGGCTCTTGGAAAAACAATTGTTTGTCCAGAAGTTCCAAGAGTATATGTTGGTTCATTTTGGGATCAACCTTATAAAAATGATGCTAATCGAAAGTAAGATTTTTGTGAAAAAATTATAATAAACTGTAATATGTAGTTAAATAAATTTATAACGTTTAGCTAAAATTTATATTTTTTCTTTTTAAAATAAAAATCAATGTAATAATTAAAGTAGATAGTAGGTAGACTTAAATAAATAGTATTGACAAAATTCTTATAGAATCATACATGTAAATATTGTTTATTTGTATCTTTTAATTGTATTATATTATTATTTAATTTATTTTTATTTTTTGTAGTATGTTCAGTGAAGAACAAAATGACCTATTTCAAGATATGAAGTATCTTCCACATCATTCATTGATGTCTAAATTGAATCATATTGGGAAAAGAACTAAGACTGCAATTGTAAGAAATGATTATATTATATATTATTTCATAGAATACAATTCTATTAAAGCATAAGTCTTGCATTGTTATATTATATTATTATATTTGATTGCATTGGAAAACTGTTTTAGGTGCATGCATATATAATAAGTGAACTTAAGTCACGTCTTCCACTATTTTCATTGGCAAGATTTATAAATAAAAAAAATTTTCAAAATGAGTTAATAGATAATTTGGCATGTTTATATATTGATATCCAAAATAAGTACAAACATCTTAGCCCTGGTGATTTTCCAGATGTTGAAAAAATGAAGGTACAAATTTATATATATTAATATCATAATTTAATTTTAATTTGTATTTTAAAATTTAATAGGTAACATTAAGAGGAAAGAATTTCTCTGATTTCAACTCTTTGGATGAAAAGATAATAAATCGGGCAACAAATTTAATGGAAGGATTTAATACTGAAATGACAATGGTTCAATCGGAAGTGTCAAGTATGTTTTAGTAAAACTCATTATATATTAGTATTATAAACATAATATGAGTGTTTTAAAAATAAAAACAAGGCAACATAATATAATCACAAACACTAACTACAGTACCTACTGCAAAAAAAAAAAAGAGTCATATTTTATTAATTGGTACAGTATAAAACTGGTGTTTATCTGTAATTGTTTCCCAAACTAGTTTTTCTGCTCAAATGTCGACACACTGAGTGGTTTTATATGAAATAAACAATAAACGGTAGACACGAGTTTTGGGAAAGCTAGTAAGCAGTGATTATGGCACCAAGTTATCTTGTATCCACTATTGCATACTACATTAAATTAGTAATATATTTGATTCATGATATAATGTATCAAAATTTAAAATAAATTTTATCAAATGTATTGATATTAATTGATTATTTAAAGATGATTAGTATAATTGACTTATTATTTCTAATAAATAAATTTGAGAATTAGTAATTTTTTGTCAACGAGATTATCTTAAGCCTATATTACACTAGTACGACATGTTGGTTTGATATCAAATTTCGGTTTTGCTAGATATTTTGTGTTGATTCTATGTGTAAATCTACGGAAATACCAATCAACAAACAATGAATGAATTGATTAATCTAAATTAAAAAACACTGATATTTGTTAAAAAAATGATCTACAGTTCACTATATTATATAGTATATACTATCTATATAGATACTTGTTTTGATAATATCTAGTAAAATATTAAATACTCGAAACCAATGTAATAGTAAAATCATTTTTCAGCAACTCTGTAGATACAACATACAATTTATTAATTTACCAATGTCGAACTAGTGTCAATACCATCTTAAATTTCAGTTATTACTTTTTAGTATATTATTCCTTATTTTTTTAAAACTCAAGTATATTAATGAACTATTTAGATACATGTTTCAAAAATAATATGTTAAATGTTAATTTAAAAAAAAATTATTAATTATTTTATTTTTATTATTGTATACAAAATATTAATAAATTTGTTTTACAGGTAATATAATTTCAAGTAAAAACGATACTTCCAGTCCTTTTCATTCAAAAGCAGAAGGTATTAATGAAGGAAAATTTGAACAAGGTTGGGTTGTTGATAATTACAGAGCAGCTTATGACAAAATATTTGAAAGTCTAGAAAAAAAAAATGGAAAAGTAGTTCGCACAGGTAAGTACTACTAAGTAGTATAGATAAAAAAAAATATATAATATTAAAATTGCATTAAATAATTTATTTTTTACTCTTTTCACGTATGAAATAAGCTTCATGGTAATCAATTGTATTTTTATTAAATATATTTTTTTAGCTGCAAAAGACGAATTTCTCAAGACAAAATTACCTAATTCTGTATTATCTAAAATATGGATATTAGCTGATATTGATGGCGATGGTCTTTTAGATTCTGACGAATTTGCCTTAGCTATGTATTTAGTCAAGATCAAACTTGAAGGATGTGAATTGCCTACTACTTTACCAAATCATTTATTACCACCGAAACGTAACAAACAAATCCATCTATCTCCACCATCGCCTATTTAAGAGCTATAGGTCCGTGTATCTAAAACGTATCGTATATATTTCATATCTGTGATAATATTTTACTTTTAATACTTATACATTCGACACTATTAACAGGAATAAATTATTGATGTAATTCATTTTATATTTAACAAAAAGTATTAAAGACTTAAATGTTGTATTTTTATTGCATAAATATAAATTCAAATATGTTATGCATTATTATAGAATGTACAAAAACATGTTACCCCGATTTTTAAGAATGAAAGAGTATTTGAGTTATAGAAATAATTGTAATTGTTGTAAGTAATTATTATTATAAACTGTTGATATTTTACTACTGAATATATGTTAATTGAATTTTTAAAATTTAAATTGATTAAATAAAATAATGCATCTGTTATATTTTTTATATATGTATTGCAAATTTTTATTTTTTAACTCCAATAGTCCAATCTTAATAATTTTTTACTCTTGTTAAAAAAGTTAAATAATAATTTAAAATATCCTTTATAAATAAAAATATGTTTAATTGAGTATTTTATAAGTAGGTACTTATATACTTATTGCATTTAATTTTAGATGTTTAGCCAGCCATATACCAAACTCAACTCCATGCAATTTAATTCCTCCTAAACTTCTAATTTTGTGTATATTAATATACCTAAATATTATTGTAATACTAATAACCCCCTCAATATCGGAATGCAATGATTTTTCTTTGTTTTCAAATCTAAAATAATATTACACATTATTATAATAATCTTAAAACTTAATAAAATATAAAACTTATTTAGGTACTTATAGAATCATCTACTAGCTAAAAATCTAAAATATACAAATCATAAAATTCAATATAGCTGTACTAAACATACTTTTTATGAGTAATCCATTTCCATTGTATTTCAATAGAAATTACATGTTCATGTGTCCTTTCTCTCATATCTGTAGAGACAAATATATTTTAAAATTAACTAGAAAAATACAATAAAATGTAGTATTTATAAAGATCTATTTTAAAATATACTTGAATATTTTCCTATATATATATACCCACTATTTAAAGGGGTTAGCTGTATAGACAATTTTATAAAAAAATCAAAATCCAAAAATTTACAAATATTTAATTAGGTATATAGCTACTTATTTTAAAAGTAATTTAAAAATAGTCATTTGTAATTACCTACCATTTTTATTGTTGTGTTATCACGATATTTGTTAAAAATCACGTTCACGTTCTATAACTTCAACTTCTCTCTTTGCAGTCGCAGTCAAAATGTGTAAAAAATATGAAAAATGAGAATATTTACTGTGCTTGAGCGAGGAGTTTTTTCAATATGTTTATTTAAAATCCAAAAATCGTGAAATTTTAATATTTAAAAAAAACTCCATGCTACGGCATGGTAAATATTTTCATCTTCTATATTTTATATACATTTTGACTCTATGATTACTAAGAGAGAACCAAGAAAATCTAAAAATTACCTTAAAGCACCGACCAACTAGAACAAATTTACTATTACAAAACTTATTTCACTTCCTTCTACTCAAAAAGGTGTATATACGCACACCGCATCTGTAAATAAAAAAAATGAGTAAAACCAAAATTGTAAAATTATTTAGGATTAAAATATTTACACTGCTCGTATTTAATCTATTAACATTATACATTAATGAAAATTAAATCGATTACAAATTTACCACGCAAAAATCAAAAATGTCGTATCATTTTTTTAGAGATTTATTCTTTTTCTTCGCCATCGTTCTTTTATTTTTCAATATTTTCTTTAATTTTTTATACGGCCCTAAAAATCTTCTAACCATTGTACCTCTCCAGAACGCTTGTATCCTGATAGCCATATAATTTCTGTGCATTATAACCCTTTGACGATCGTCGCGTTCGCGTTTCCGTTCTTCGAATTCATCTATTGTCGTTTGTAAATCGTCGACATAATCTTGTAATCTTTCGTGCGAATCGTCCAAATATTCTTGCTCTTGTTCCAGCGTCAATATGTTTATATCGATCGCACCCACGTACATGGTATACAATTCTTCCCACGTTCGTACGTGATTGTCCATCGCAGCTATATACTCCGAAAATATATGTTTAGCTTCGCGCATGCAACTGTCTTCAATAGAACTGTCTGCGTCAATGACTCGTATTTGTTTTAAATTGATTTTTTCTTCTTCTTTTAAAAGCTCTTTATTTTCATTTAACCATAGATCTTCCCACGTTAGTAGGTATTTATTTTCTATTTCTATAAGTTTCAAGGTTTTCTCGAGTTTTTCGGTTAAGCCTTTCCTTTTCATTTCAACCCGCCATTTTTCCTCCTAAAACAAGTCACGTTTTTTTTTTTTTTTTCGCCGTTTCGTCTTATCATATTATATAGGTAGGTAGGTACCTACCTAATAATATTATTGTATCGCATATATTGTACCTAGCTACTATATATAATATTTCATTTATCATTTAGACGCCTGAGAACCACAATAATTGACTATATACCCATATATAATAATATAATATAAATATTTATTATTATACTATATAATATACTCTAGTAGCACCGGGAATCTGCAGACTAAGAAGTAACCCTATAGAATTCCCACCAAGGACAATCAGAAAAATGAATCTTTGTACGATCCTATTAATAAATAAATAAATAATAGTGTATATCCCATCCAGTGCTCGAAATGGACCGGAACCGCGTTCCGGTTCGTAACATTAGCCTTTGAGTCCATTGGTAAAAATTAGTATTTAAGAATTTTAATCAATAAAAATATTTAGTTAGGTATTAAAAAATAAATTAATTAAAGTGCGTTATTATTATTATTATTTTTGTTGTTATTTATAGCTAAAAAATGTGAATTGATAATACAAAGTATCAACACGAGAACATAAACAATTACCCAAAATTACTCAACAGTCTTAATGTACTAGATCCAAAAAAATTACCCGTATCCATAAATGGTAAAATAGAAAATAATATACAATTTGATGATGATAATGTACGTCACTTGTGTCGTAATTTTTTGTTTGAATAAAGAAAATGCTGTATGATATTATTCAAAGTTATTGAACATAAAAAATGAAAAGATGAAAAGAACGTGTTCTGGATTATTTGAAACCACTATTTTAGAACCAGTTAAACTGGGCTTTATTTTAAATTGTAAGAAATAGTAGGTATGTATATGGCAGTTAGCTTTTAAAAACATATTTGAAATATTAAAATATTGTAATTATTATGACATTGATATTTCATAATATCAGGGACAATATTTATTAAATAGGAATCAAAGATATAACCTAACCCCTACATTTACTGGAAAAAAATTTAAATAACTCTAATTAATATTTATAATTAGGTATTAAGGTGTTAGTAAAAAAAAAGTACTTTATTTTACAAACAAAAAAGCACATGTTATACCTATATTTAAAGCGTTCCGGTTCGTAAAATGTTCCATTTTAAGCACTAGTCCCATCAGGATTACGTGAGACTATACTCTAAAGTAGGATTCTCAAAAGTATCCGAACTTTAATTAAGTGCAAATTTAAATTTAAATTTAATGACTATAGGTACCTACTATAATTGTATTATTAGACTATTATTATTATATACATAGTAATCACTCATCATGAATGTGAATCAAAAATTATATATATAATCAATGCTAATATCTTATCAATGAAATATGTATTACCTACGTCTATTTTCGGTGACTGAAAAAGTGCAGAATATTATTATAGGTAGGTATGTCAAGTACGTGATATATTGATTTGAAATGTTGAATATTTATTTTCCACTGACAATATATTTATCAATCATATTGCTACCGATACATTATGGTCAGACTTCAGCTAGATTTTTAATCAGTATAATATGATTAACCATCAAAAATCAAGAATGTTTTAAATCAGTCAGTCAAATAAAATAATTATTGTCAATGTTGAATAAGAGTGATTCTCATTGAAAAACTGACAATATTGACGGATTGTATATATAGGGCCCTTTTAAAGAGATAATTTGTCAATATTTAACGCGCAAAATGTGCCATATGCAGTAGGTAATTTTCATATTGTACATTTTTTAAAGACATTGAAATCCGAGCCTCAATAATGATATTTATAATATGTATACAATCGATGGACTATATAATAGATATATACTAATATACTATATAGTGAAGAGAACAATATATATATATATATAAATGATAAGAATCACGGTCGTCCATTAACCCTCTCAATACCAATTTAAAAAATTTTTAAATTTAAATTTCAAAAACGGGTTTAGGGGATTTAGAATGATCTATAAACGGACGTTTTTATTTTTTAAATGAAGAGAAGGGATTTAGAGGAGGTGGGACATATAGGTATATATTTCAATGGTAATTTATTGTCGGAATGCATAATGTATCGTGTCCCACTGGTGGGGATCTACTAGGATAGTCCGTCCCTGTGATATTGTAAGTGTTGAGACATATATTATGTCTCAATAATTAAGTAATTCTAGGATATTTGCCTTATTAATAATTATATGTACTAAAAAATAATTAAGTATATTGAAAAATTAGAGAATAATCCACGTAAAATAATAATAATGAACCTAAAAATATTAAGTTCTTACATATAGCGGTAGGAGGCACATTTGTTTAATCCTGGTTACTATACCTAACTACTATAATTATAATTATTATTATCATCCAAAGACTTAATAAATAAATAATAATGATATAGTTTGATTATTTATTCGAGTTCTTTGTGCGACCCTTAAAACCTATTAAAAAATATTATTTACTCTGTTGCGCCTCTATTATATATAATACATTAGGTAGGTACTATATTATTTACTCTATGTTTAAAACCACCGCGCAAACTCTCATGAAAACTATCTATATTGTGATATAATGCAATACGATAGTACAAAAGTATATTAACATAGAAATTATATTTCAATTGAAACAGTTGCGTATTTAAAAGTGATATTAGAAAGATATATCTCCCCTCCTTGACTTTTTAAAAAAAAAGAAACTAATAAGGAAATATATCTTAACGTAGATACATCCCTTAATAAAAAAAAATTATGTACATTACCTAAGTCTACTTCAACACCTGAACATATACATTTTTTCTTATTTTAAACGAGTCAATATAGTTATCTCAGAACTGAATTAGTTCTTATTAGGTTAGATTAGTGCCTAAATTAATTAATAATTACCAATAGTTATTTGATTTTAATTTTTGGACAGATTTAATGGACTGACGATGTTTCCATTAATAGAGCACTACAAATTAAGGTTGACGATATAATTGATCAACTTTCAAGAAAAAAGGAAATCACAATTATTACTATTATAAATTAAAAATTTAGGCTTTATTCTTATTATTTTTTTTTACACATTTTTACATTTTTTTAGTCTATACATTATTTAAGAGGATGCTACACACAACACACAAATTAATTTTAAAACTAAAATTTCACGATTTTCAATCACGGATTTTTAGACTTTCAACTAAATATACTGAAAAAAACTCCACGCTCGAGGGCAATAAATATTCTCATCAATGAGCATATTTACTGAAAATAAATAAATATGAAAGATCTTTCATATTTTGTATAAATTTGGACTGCGATTTTACAGAGAAATGTTGTAGAGCATGAGCGTGTTTTTTAACAAATATCGTGGATACTATACAATAATAAAAAATGGTACTGAAACATAAATACTTTTAAAGTATAATTAAATATTTTTAAATTGTTGGATTTTCATTTTTCTTGACATTTCATAAAAATTGGATATACAAAATCCCTTAAAAATCGTATGTGTATAGCGTCCTCTTTTCTCCCAAAGTCCTAAATACGCCACTGAATTGATATAACAGGAAAGTCAGAGGTTTAGCAAAGTCATTTTTAAGGGGAGGTCGGGGGTAGTGTGTTTAATTTGGCCAACTGAACTTTATGTTGAATGAGCCAAAAAAAAAAAAGTTACACGTTTACAATTTTGCTGACTGCAAAGCTCATTTCCTAAAATACTTAAAAATGTAAATAATCAAAAAAAGAAAGAAAAAAAAGGTTTTCAAGTTATTTATCACTATATACTGACTCTCACGTTGAAGCATGGCCCTTAACAACATTTAGCCGACTAAAGCAACTTTGGGGGGAGGCTATTTGCCCCCCCCCATAGTTACGCTCCGGTGGACAGGGAACACAAATTGGATTTATACTTATCACTTTTTAAAAGTTAAGACAAAACATAAAAGTAATCTAAAGTGATTATGCTAAAAATAAGATGCACAAAATACCAAATAGAATATCATTGGGACACGATATATGGCCATTATTTAACAGTAACTGGTGGACTTTGAGGTTTGTGGAAATTTATTGCTGGGACAATATTATAACCAGTGCACATACCCCACACTGGTATTCAGAGGGTTAACACCAGTAGTTAAAGTGGAAAATAATTACAGGAGGGACTAAAGATAATGCAAAAAAAAGCATCCCTTGAACCGATAACCTTTTCGCTTTGACATTTTTTGGACACTAAGAATCTCTTAAATAAGAACAGTAAAAAAATCATATTGTCATTAAAAATAATACCTAAATATTACACATAATAAATATTTGATTTAGATCTATTGGTACTACACTCTAGCATAATACATAGGTAATATTATAAATATAAAATTATATGAAAAAAATTTTATTCAGTCTTAAGAGGGCGCCACACCGACAATTTTTTAATGAAAAACTTGCTTTAGCATTTTTCATTTATAAACATGTTATAAACATGAATCAAAAACAAATTATAGCTAATGATATTATCTAACGACTGATGGAGCCGATTTTTGATATATGCTTTTTTACACGTTTTAAGAACTGTTAAAATATCAATTTTTTGATTTTTCTAATAATTTATCAAACGTGTAAAAATGTATATATTAAAAATCAGCTCCATCAGTCGCTAGATAATTTTGTTCTTTATAATTTATTTTTTATTTCATCTTTCTACAATATTCTCAAGTTGATAAAAATGAAAAATGCTTAAACATATTTTTTAACAAATATCGTGATTACACGATAATTAAAAATGATATTGATAGGTACAAGATTATTTTTAAAGTACTCTAAAAATATATTGAAATATTTTTAAACTGATGGATTTTCATTTATTTTTAAATTTCATAAAAATTACCTATACAAAATCCTTTAAAAATCAGTTGTGTGACGTCGTCGTAATAAATATACATTATCACCTAATTTTTGGTATACATATATATAGATAAAATATAATGTATCATTTTAAAATATACTTAATAACATTATGAAACCAATAAAGTCATATGAATAATAAAAATAAAAAATTCGGTCTACATTATAAAATAGACCTATTTTTGTCGGTACGGTCCATATTATATAAAACCGCGGTTTTATATAAATTCATTACCATTTTTGCATTACCTATACACCAAATTTTATTTTTTTTTACTTTTATTGTATATTTACGTGTAATTTTTATGATTAAAATTATTTTTACCAGACGGGACGCCCAATTATTTAAGCTATAAGCAATAAGAAGGGAGACGCCGTCTACCTCCGTCCACCCACACTTTAACCACTGGTTAACACGATGACGGTATTGCACACTGTGTAGCCGCAGTGGTGGATTTGTGGAGGGACGCAGGAGGGCGGAGCTACTCTTCATTTTTTTCACGTTTAACAGCGCACCCCTTAATTATTTATTTATCAGGGAACGCAAGGGACGCAGTGTTTGTTTTAATTTTTATTTAACATTTTTAAAAATTATAATTTTTTTTTTTTTTTTTTGGAAAAATCGTGAAATTACGAAAATAAATGTTTCTTGTCCT